>BMAW01061223.1:0-15950 GCA_019974015.1 Nephila pilipes
TTGCAATTATATTCCCGATTTCTATCAGTATATTACAGGGCATTTCCTTTAATTAATGGCATAAGTGCTTTTGAATGAAAAAGTAATGTCGCGAATTGTGTTTACTTTCTTTGCTAAATAATATAATTAATGAAAATTCCTTACGCATAGTTTTTTTTTTCTTCAATACAATATGTTTAGAAATGTGTACTCACTAATATAATTAGATTGAATATGAAAGTTAATTGCTTTTCTTTTAACGATAATTAGTTTATTTACTGCTCAAAATTATGCTAAATTCCATATTCCGGATCATTCTGAAGAGATTTTAGGACTTGCTAGAATACTTATCAAACATTGTCATTATAAATTTTCTACCTGTAACATAATTTTTAATGTATTAACAGTCACTTAGTTTTATTCAATGTAATTTGTATGCTATATATGTTTTAATGCAATAGCATATTTACGGAGGTGAATGCTTCATAGAATAAAAGTATGTTTAAAGTACATGTCTCCTAAAATAAAAGTGTAATTAATAATTCAACCATCGATTAAAAGTATATTTAATTTAAAATATGTTGATGAAGCTATAATTCCAACGTGATGATGGAAGCTTATGATGAATTTTAATTATTTAGGGAACATAAAATAAGTAGAAATTTCTAAATAGATTTTATATACGTTTCCCTTTTTAGATGTTGTTAATAATTTAATAAATTAAATTCATTTAAAGTTTATGGATATAATCATTGAAACATGGATTATTTGCGAAACTTCCTTTAAATAGCTTTTAAGGTTTTTATCTAACTTTATGTTTTAGTTTCCAGATTTGTCCAATCAAATGAAACGTGATTACGCAAATTGAGAACATTTTGGAAGTAGAGTGAATAGATATTATCAAGACGTTATGTAAGTGATAGAGATTTGTACTCGCGTGAAGTTTAAGTGAGTTTCTTGATATTTTACGTTATTTTTCACACCAGAACCGGAAGCTTTCTGACTTACCATACAGAAGAATTACTAGCATAGTGCAAGGTTAAGCAATTTCTTTGATATATAATAAAAGTCGTTAGTACTCATTACAAGGGACATGGAACTGATTGAGAATATTACCCTTTTCAGAGAATTAACAAATTTTATTATGAAATATAATTGACATTTTTAATTACTTTACTGTGTTTGAACTTAAGGAGAAATTTAGATTTGTGAGTGTGTAATTCGAGTAACATTTAAGATGACAGGCGAGTCGAGTAATAGGTTTACTTCACAAATTGATTAACATTTTGACAGTACATACTTTTATATTAGATTTTAAAATTCTTACGGTTAAATTTCATTGTAAAAACTTGATCTTAATAATGCAAACTCCTTTCTGTAAAATCCGTTTTTGGTTTTTAAATAGGTTTGGAGTTCTGGTTCTTCCAAGAGACTAGCTTAAAAGCATCAAATCATTCCAAGGCTAGTTCGGTCTTCTTGGGCCTTTCAATAAATCAAGAATGACTATAAAAAGGAGAAAAAAAAACAGAATCTAAGAAAACTCTAACATTGAAAGTCTTCGGCTGGAATAAAATAAGCTGCTTTTTCAATTACGGAAATCTTCAACTGTGATCACCGTGCGTTACGTTTTTAAGAAGGTCAACACAAATGTCATTTGTTCCCTTCAATACGAATTATTCTCTACACAACAGGGAAAAAACACCCTCTTGACAAAATATAATAGAGAAAATGGAATGATTCTTTCCAGGGGAATTGGATAAGAAATAATGATCACTAGGAGGATGTGGTATTTACAGATGTACATATGTTACAGATTTTGTAAGGAAGGACTGGATAATGAGATGTCCTACATGAAGATAAATGCTAATAGAAGTGTTCTTGGTCGAAAAAATGACGAATTTGTGGTGGAGGTATTCTTATCTGGGAATTACATATAACTGAAATTTGTTTCTACATAGGTTTACAAGTTCTCTTACAGGTGAGAAAAAAATCTCTTGTTGGATAAGGAATAGATTTAGATGAGGAATAGCTAAGTGATGATCTGGTTCGTTCTTTAATAAAATAATTACTCAGTCTATATTTTCAGTTGTTTTAAAATATTGAAACCATTTTTGATAATGAAATTGTAGTCTATTACCTTGGCTATCTCGCAGTCTTGACCTTCATCGGATTGAATACATATGGAAAACGATCTTACGCCATATATAAATAAGGATCGTTTGATCAGGATGAACAACTGTTACAAAAGTTACAAGCTGCGAAACCTATCTAAAATAATACTAAGGATAAAATTCGAAATTTATGTAACAGCATACCCGAACACTTCTAGAAGTAATTGAAAATAGAGGCAAAAATTAAAATATTAATGTAGGTGAAAAATTTTATTATATAATTATAAATGCATTAAAACTTGTTGCGTACGGAGGGATTCTGCATATTTTCTAATAAAGGATTTCAAAATCATGTAATGATCTTATTGTTTAGTATGTTTCTATGTTTCATCAGCAAAGAAGGTGTTTATTATATGCGATATTATTGAATATTACACATGCTACATTTTTAACGTATTTTATTTAGAAATTATACGTGAATGAAAAATTCTGGTGAGTAGTGTACATAAAAAATCTATGTAGCAATCAAAAAGACAATAATTTAAAAAATATTACTAAATATATAGTTAAGAAATCTATACTTAGTTTATTTTAAGAATTCCGAACCACTTAGTGACAAAGAACTTATTTCAGTTGCACATAATGCACACCTCTCTGGCATTTAATCATCAAATGTTATGAATTATCTGAAAGCTTTTTTAAGTGTTATTATTTCAGAGTAATATTATACTATCAGGAGTACATTTTTGTCAATAATTTTAATACATTATTTCAAAGTCAGATATTTATTGCATGAACTGAATTTTCTTTCACATTACATGTTTTAATTTTGTTGCTTACATATTATAGGCAAGAAAAAAAATGTGTTAAGAATATTTTGTTACACACTTTTACATTAATAACGAAAATATAAAAAATACAAACATAGTAATATTTTTTTTGTCGCAGTTGAGAATGTAAGTGAGTTATGGTGAAGTTTAATGGTGCAAGATCCAGATATGTCTATGTTGCACCTATACAAGTTGTAACTGTGGTTTAGACGTATGAAAAGGTGGAAAAGGAAAAAATTGGTTCACAGGAAGAAGGGTGCAAAATAGAGAATGAGAGTTAAGCTAAAGGGTGCGTCATTCGTGCTTACCAATGACAATTAACCCTACAGGAAAGAAAAGAGTTGATTAGGGTGAGCTTCGAAGTCATGATTACCGTATCTATTTAAATAATCCAAGCATCTGAAGGCTGCTGTCAAAAATTGAACAAATCATTTTTTACTTATGAAAATAATGAACGCGTAACAGGTTGTGCAGAAGAATCTACTATTTGTTGAAAAACGGTTGAATCAAATTAAGAAGCTCTGAAGAATATAAACTAGGTACTTTTTTGCATTTACACGTAATTTCTATTACAATTTCGTTTTCATTTCGAGCAACAAATATTTATACGAGTATTTCTTTGAATTTTTTCTGGAGCAAAACTATTCTTTTAAGCGAAATAGTTCGAATAACTCTATCTGACTTAGATATTGCAGGCATAAATGCTGAACTTTGTAAAGTAGTTTAAAAAATTAGAAACTTCATTCCAAGGAGACACGTGATGTAAAATACATAAACTCTAATTCTATTGAATCATACGCTATTTCCCTACATTTATACATTTTCGCACTTCAAAACATTCATACATTTTTAAGATACCGAGACTTTTGCTGCGCATTTCATTGTATATAATTCATATTCGAAATTTCTTTTAATATAGAATTTACAGCAGTACTCAAACATGTAATATATAATTAAATATTGGTTTTGGAATTCATAAGTTCACAACAAAGAGGTAGAAAATGAACTTTGCATAAAATTTTTTTCCCCCTGAAGAGCGATTCAAATACTTCTTTAATCTTGGAAGTGTTAAATCTATACAAATAAAAATCATCGCTTATATGTATGCGCGCGCGCGTTTTTTAGTTTCCAAATTTCCTCAGCCACTTTCGTTGAAAATTTCATGGTTTCTTTCTATTAGTGTCAAAAGTTATAAGAAAGGTTTCAATCTAACCTATACGTAAAACGGTCAAAGAGTAAAATTTGTACCATAAATCTGCGGTTACGGCAATAAGTTTAGCCACACTTATAATGTCATCAACTACTATTACGCATTATATGATGTTGAATAGGGACAAAACACCAAACCAAGCAAATTGTAACATTGATATTTGACTAATTTATCGTTAAAAAATAACAATTTTAAATTTTTATTTATTTATAAAATTAACTAAAAAAAATTACTACAGAAATTTTACCATATATATATCCGGTGTTTGAAACACCACATAAAATAACAATAAATTGTTTGTATATAATAAGAAATTTTCGCTATACAGAATTTACTACAAATATTTATAAGCAACTATTTCACAAGAAGAACCATTTATTTGAAATTTTTTTTTTATATATTCTATGTTAATATTAATGAATGGATCAAAATTTAAAATTTCTTTGATGAAATAGGAGATTCCTTAACAGGGTCACAAATGTATATATAACCATTTCCTAAACTTTTTTTGAATATATATATACACTTAAAGAAAGGCTAATCCAACAATCTTCACGACTATTTCGGCAAGATGATGAGAAATATGCAACTTTGTCGACTAATTGTAAATTCCTGAAAATGCTAGATTTTTTTCGATATCTCTAATCGAACAGAATTTGTGGAATTTTTCGTTTGACATCATAATTTACCTAGCAGCTAAAAAATAGGCGAAGATATGAAGTCTGAACGAGTCTGTCTGGATCTGCAGAAGCATGCCTTGAATTACAGAGATTGATTTAGGAGTTTCTTCAAATGCGAGTAATAAGCTGGTAGCATTATTAATAGAACTACAACGATTTACTAATGATTTGCTATTATTTGTTTTGATTATTTGTAAAAGTATTATTCTGTTCTTGCTGTGTCTCCAATTTATACGCTTCGTCTAGTTTCTGATTGTGCTGCTAATCTGTACAGGTCCTGCTATTGTACTAAGTCATTTTTCTGAATATCTGGAAATAAAGTGTTGTTCTCATTACCCTACTTTTTGTATGATTTTCACTGTAGACTAAGGTGACCAGATTTTAACATTCGAAAAGCGGGACACCATTGGCAGTGGGGAAAGGGAAGTCTTGATTACAAATTTGGTACCTAAAAATACCTACCTTTGGTACCTAATTAAATTACTTACCTAAATCATATGAATTGCTGATTTGTTGTCATCATTGTTTAATTAGCACGCAGTATGACGTGTATCGTATAAGAGACAGTTACAAAACTCAATATGCGAAGGCTTTACTTTGTGAACGACCAACAAACAACACCCTGACACCCTACCTACTTCCTCTTCCTTTCTATAATTCACCTATTTTTCCAAATTTTGTAAAGACGTAATTCCTTTGTAACAATGTTCCAAATGTTACTAGATAGCTAGCAGAACATGCCACCATAAGAATTAAATCTGTGGAAGTGTTCAATTTTCATTTTACAGCTTCAAAATATTTTCATCACTGCCAAAGCCAAAAAATGCCACTGTTCATTAAGTCCAAACAATGGTAGTCGTATTCTATACCAGATATTCCCTTCTTATTCTCCCACCTTTCCCTAGTTTGTCGTGCATTATTTCTAAGAATCGGGACTTTCTTAAAAAACCACGGGTCGTGGGATAAATTGTTAAGAATTGGGACAGTCCAGCTAAAAGCGGGACGTCTGGTCACATTACTGTAGACCCACATGATGAAAATGTTTGTAACAGTATATTTATTTAATAAACTCGCTTATTGGAAGAAATTAACTCGTCATCAAGCAGAAGCAATTTGTCTAATGAAAATTCAGAGAGCGAGTTATTGCCATAAAAATATTATTAAATGAAATCATCTACCATATTAAAATTACATTTATTATCATTTATTTTCCTCTTCTGAAACGATTGGTTTTCGCGTTAGTTGGTCGGTTTCATTAACGTCGCAATAGAATAAACACGAGGGCTATTGGCAACGGACCTCGTAATTTTGAACCTCGGTCAAGTGACGAGGACGACACCTAAACTGTACCCCTTTCCTAACTTTCATACCACGCCAGTCGGAGGAAATTGAGCTCTGACAGATTTAACGTGCATCATCCCATGCTATACGGTGAGTCTTTAGTGGCATCAAGGCTCGAATCTACGCTTCGACGAAAACTACCGCGGTAGCCTAGTGTTTATGGTAACCACTAGACTACCGCGGATAACTTTCTGAAACGATATTTCAATCAAAAATAAATTAAATGTTACAAGCTAGATAAATTTCACGATTTGCATGACTTCCAGAACATTATAGAAAACTGCATATCTATCTTTCCATATGTGGCAGATTATTCATGCTTTGGTCAAAACAAATCCATGCATGCTCGGTATATATTTTAAAATTAAATTTAAGAAATATTTTAGAAACACTTAATACTTCTTAGTAAAATTCAACACCAAAATATTTGTAATTCTGCATTTCTGATGTTTGGAGTATTTACCACATAAAAAGGTACAGATCATTTCTATAATCTTCCTGTTTTATTCTTAAATTTTGCTCGCATGAACTTTGTTTCAAAATTTACGCAGACCTTTGTAACGCTGAGTTGGTATTATAAAAGTATTATATAAAAATAATTATTTATTCTTGTTTTTTTAATAAGTATTACGTTTAACTGAAACTTTTATGAATTACTGAAACTTTGATGAAAAATTTATCATCTTCTTTACGAAACTAGTTTTTTTTTCCCTAAAACTTACGTTTGCCGCGGAAAATATCTCCTAACGATGTGACAGACATCCAAAAAGAACAGTTCATTTAATATAAATTGCCTGGAAAAAGAAATGAAAAATATTTTCGGATACAAGGAAATAATGTACACCTAAAATTTGTAAGATGATATCTCCCAAAGTGCTCATGGAACGATTAGGGAAAATGGTATATTTGATGATGTGAATGATCTCTGATTTAATTATGTGAAAGTGAAATTTCTCTGATTCAGAAACTTCCGAATAAATTTAGTGAAATCATCATGCTGGAAAAAAATACGAGATATTTTAGAAATAATTCATAGAAAAATGGTCTCAAGAAACGTTAAAACATATATTCTCAAAATTCTATCCTACCGAATGCAAATATGATTACTTTTCTGGAGAGAGTTTCTCAAACTTTTGTTTATTCAATTCCGTTTAGCGCTATAAATCAAAATATCAATCCTCTCTTCCCTGCATTCACATTACTTCTCTATCACTTTCTTGAATCAGGACAGTATTAAATTTAATTTTAGGAATATGATTATTTGTCTATGAAACTATGTTGAGGTTTACAAATAAGCTTTGTGATTCTTTTCAGATAATTATATTTTTAGTTAATATTTCAAAAGCTTTTCAACATTTTTTTTTTATTTTTAAGTAATAGATTCTATTTTAAAGTAAAAACAACTTCATATATTCCGAAAGACTTATATTACTCTTGATCTGAACACTTCAGTAACATCTGAATATTGCTATATGAAAAAAAAAGTAATTTATCAGTTTCTTTCTTGTTCATTTTCTAAGACCTGAACACTTAATTAACGACTAATTCTACTACTATCGCCAGCCGTTAAATTCTCTTATTTAGATTTCTCTCAAATTACAATATAACACTATTTGTTGTGAGTCCATGAATTTTCCATCATCGCAATGACGTTATCCCAGTGGATAACTTCAAAACAGATACATGATTTCTCGCATACAACGCTCTTTAAAAAACGCGCCATCTGGTTTACATAAACAACATTTTAATGACACCATTCATTGCAATAAAGTCGCTCCCACATAACCTGCTCCGCTTTCCGAGGAATCCATAGCTTTACAACACTATGCAAAAATAGTTTAGACACACTGATGAAAATATGTTTATTGTATATTTTCATACTATGATATCAAATGTTTATAGTATATTTTCATACTATGATATCAAATGTTTATGGTATATTTTCATACTATGATATCAAATGTTTATGGTATATTTTCATACTATGATATCAAATGTTTATGGTATATTTTCATACTATGATATAAAACATGAGGTAAAAACTCAGTGTCACCCTCCAGTTCTCAAAAATTGAAAAAAATATGTAAAAATACTTTTACACTTAGAGTTGCTACGCAATAGAAATACTAAACTATCAATAACGGTTTCAGGAGAAATCATAGTAACTAACAAGAGTATGTCAAAGTTATGAGTATTAAAGGAAAATCAGTACGAAAAGTACGACTGACAATTTTGAGAAGATTAGAAAATGATAGGCTTGGTATTCGGAATTCAGAGTGAATTTACAAAATGTTGTTTCCTGTTTTTATGGTCTCCTAAAAAGAATTAACGTGCAGGAAAATATAATGTATCACATGCTCGTCTGATAAACCGAAAGCAGGTACTTCTTTTACGTGTGAAAGAGGATCTATTTAAAAATATCGTATAAGGTGTCAAAAATGTAGAATGTTTTACATATAACGAGTGATTTCCGATACGTGAGTTTTATTAAACTACTGGAGGGAATATGCATTTACCCACAAATTAGGAAATTTTTTTAAAGATGAAGATTTGGAGAAAAAGTTAAATACTCTTGAGATGACTCTATGGAAGGCAATTGCTTCCATGATTCACAATCTTCTAGGCAATAACAAAGTGGAAAACTATACGTAATTATTAAATGAAACACGTATAAGGAAAGAAAGTAAAGATGGTGCGTGCACAACTGTCTTTATAAATTCCTTGCTCTGCTTCTATTAGTTAATGATAAATAGTTCCATTGGTATCTCTGTTGCTATTCTACCAAATGTAATGCACAAATGGATCAATTTCTTAAAGTGTGGAGGATTATAAATAACACTCAAACAAATACTTTTTTCTGGAAATGAAATTTGAAATGCAGGTAATTCTTGTACAATATTATTGCATTTTACATATAAGTTATATGTTTTCTGTAAATTTGATAAATTTAGACAAAACTATTCAAAGCATTATTTTATTTCTTTTGTTTAAGACCCTTTTCTAAAATAAAAATTAAATTGTTGATTTATGATTGGACTGCGTAAAATAAGCAGCACGTGTTAATTCGCATTTAACACTCCTTTTCTTTGTAAACGTAATGAATTTATTAAAACCTTTACATCAGAAAAATAATTAAAGTTTGTTACCTAGGGCAACTATCAAGTACCTAAGTAATAGGAAAAAGTGAATAAAAAAATAAGCAAAAATGTGTTAAAAGTATTAATTCAGTAAATTTAGTTACTTTCATGTAATACATTATTAAGAGCATTGCATATGTATTACGTGAAAGTAACTGAATTCAAAACCGAGTAACATTGATGAATTAACACATTAAAATAATACCATCAATAAAAAACTATTTTCCTTGGTAAAACCTACAATACTAATTATACCATAGATTATTAAATAATATTTAAAACTGAAAAAAACTTACACTCATCCATGCATACTCACGCACATTTGCATCCATGCATACTCACGCACTAGAATAACTAACCAGACTATAACCATTTAATAAAATAAGATATTCATTCCTATTTCAATTTGCCTTAGATGAATCTTAAAAGCATATTTAAATTTTAAGTGTCACTTTAATTTCGTTGGAAACACAATTATTAAGAAAAATATTTAATATACAGTGAAATTCGTGAGATTCAACGTGAGATTTAGTGAACATTTGCCTTTGTTTGAAATAATAATGGTAATACATACATTTGCTTTGATTCAACGGATGTCAAGGATCTTCATAACATAAACGAATGTATCTTTCATGTAAAGAGACGTCTAATTTGCTATTTAGACGTACATTTTAATAAATATGGAATGCATTTTAAGCCCTTAAAAATTTCGATACATAATATTAATTTTACCACATGTATTGTATATCGCATATATATTCCAAATTTATTTAAGCTTACGCAAAAAAATACTGATTCGTATACTTCGTCTTAAAAGTATTCCTTCAATGAAATATGACTCTATAAAGCATTTTTTTACACTGAAATTCAGGGATTTGGAGTATAAATCAAAATTTGAAGACTTAGAAAATGATTGATATTGTGAAAGGCTTTCGATAAATCGGAAAATATAAATAAACTTCAGTTTCTTAATATTGTTTTTTTATACAATTACGGGTTTCTTAAGAATTATACGTCACCAAAAGAGCCATCTTCAGGTATTAGGACTAAGCATTGCAACAAATACTTTCTTCTCCAATTGATAAATTAGAGGAATGAAATAACCCGGGAGAACGCGTACCCTAATAGTAACACGAAAGCGCGCATTCGGTCAAATCGGTCCATTATCATTTTTATTCAAAATTTAATCGCTTATATGTACAAAACAAAAAATTATTATTTTACGTTATTTATTAAAAAAATCAAAAGAAATCGTATATTTACGAAAAAAAATTCTTTTATGTATAGAAAACCTCGTTAAGTCTTCGCAATTCATATAATGTTGAATAAGGTACTTAAATAATTCTAAGAGGTAATTAAATTCTTTATTTTTAATGCATTTAATTTTTAATACATAAAATATACTTATATATGAAGCTACAAATTTAATATTTTTTATTTTTTTTTGGCAAAAATTACACAGTAACTATGGTCACTACAAACATTTATTGCCCATTTTGAACAAGTTGATTTTAAATTTCTATCCTTTACCGCGGCACTTATGACATTTTCTCCTCTCTGCAGATTTTAATTTTTTTACATGGGTTTTTTGGAACGTGCTCTGTCTCAGTGCTGTTTAATTCTTTTCACAATTTCCTAGAAAGATTTGATTGCATTCATTATTAGGTGCATTTCTTCCAAAGTTCTAAGGAAAGATCCTTCAAAAATCGCCTTCTTTTTCGGTATTTTTCACCTGATTTATACATTCATAATTAAAAGACGAGCGCTTATTGCAGCTATATTTAGTATACTAAAATTCAAACATTGACCATCTGATATTTATCTGAGCCGAAGAATAAGTAGCCGACCTTTCGTCAACTGCAACTTTATTCAGATAATTAAAAGTAATTATTTTAGGTTTTTTTTTTGGCCTCAGCAAATGTAGTATCTATAGCATCATTATTATACATAGTTGAAAATAAAAGCACACATTTTTTCTTTTTCGGGGTATATGACACTAAAGTCATATTTTTCTAAAATCCGAATAAAGTTGAATACAATTCCCTTCCTGTTGAACTAGTAAATTCCTTTTGTGTTTCTCTTTTTTTTTTTTCTTATTGTCCCAACAAGAGTAATTATTTTTACTTTGAAGTTCCTCAGCAATGCTCACACACGTATACTATTATCAACAGTGAGTATACGTGTGTGAGTATCTTGGATTCCAAATAGGTGCAATAAGTCTCATAACAACTTTGTCCACACCATTTTATAATTTATAGCATTCTTTCAATTGCAATTCTGTATAGATTTCTAAATTCCACGTATAAAATGTCCTTGAATATACAAGAGCAAACATTTTAATGCCATATTTTTCATGTTTATTGGCATAACAGGCATCTACCTCTAAAAGGTTCTAAACTTTTTGATCAATTGTAACGTATTCACCAAGACTATTTAGCTTTTTAAGTTATTTAAGTAAAGTTTCTAACTGTTTCGATTTATCTTTATAACTTAGATAATAATGCATTTTTAAATTCTCTCACAAGCATTATTCAAAAGAAAATCTAAAGGTGAGAGAGTGCGTCCAGTCTAACAGGCCCGAAAAATAGTTTTTAATCCAAAAATAGCTTTGAAGAATTTGACCTTCTACAGAATTGAAAGCGGGTGACCAAAAAAACAACTACTGAAAGACTGAACCATTTTCGCATAAGGGGTAAGGTTTCGCAATCAATTATACATATGAACGGAACAAAGCGCGATCTCGAAGGCTTAAACTGCCTTTGTGAACAAGAATACTTCTTTTATAAAAATGAATTATAGAAACATATCTATCTATTGTTAATGTTGATGAATATTTTAAATCACTGATTTTGAGAAATTTATCAGCTAAGTAAAGAAATATTAAAATTGAAAAAAAATAGTTAAGAAATGTTATTTCTTAATTTTGAGTCCAATACAATAAACAGTTAAGAAATCAGTAAAATGATATCTTTATATATATATATATATATATATACGTGTGTGTGTGTGTCGTTCTTGGGCATGTCGATATTTGTTAGTCAAATATAAGCTAATTATGTACTTCAGTCATGCCAAAGACATTTTAAGGTTAAAGTGATTTGGTTATTTGTAAATAATTATCCATTAACTGTTTCTACAATTATAGGTGAAAAGTAAAGTCAAATACCAAAAAATATACATATTCGACAATATATACTTTTTGAGTTTCACAAGAATAATAACGTTATGGTTTCCACCAAAAACATTTGCAAGGTTTATTCAAATGCATTAGACCTTCATAAACACCAAATGTGGTTCAATCCGGTAATTTAAATCTTTCCGAATCGTACTGATAAGGAAGCACAAAAAACTTAGACAATGACATGTTAAGGGCAGGAAGTGGAAGCAAATGCTGGTCAGACAATCGTGGAGCAGTCAAACACTCTTACCCAACCTTGGTCAACCATCCAAGGACATTTGCAGCAGATTGGTAAAGTAATCAGTCAAATGTTTAGGTACTGCAAAATCTATCCAAAGAAAACAATGCTAATTGATATATCACATACAACTTATTACTTCAGACGTACAACACAGAAATTGTTTTGATTGATTAAGATGAAAAAATTGGGCTGTATGATAATTCAAATCGCAAAAGCAGTGGCTCTCTCCAAATGAATTGCTAAGAAGTACAGCTAAGATGCTTTTCTGTGTTTCTTGGAGTATTCACGGGATCGTTCATTTTGAAGTGCAGAAACTTTAACAAACTGTGAATGCAGACCTTTACTGTGAGAAATTAGTGAGTAAGTAAATCAATTTTTAAAGGAAAACTGCCCAACGATCGTCCACAGAAGAGATGTCTTTCTGCAACACGATAATGCAAGATGCCACACTGCTCAAGACAAACCATGGAAGAAATTAGAGAATTGGAATGGGAAGTATTGCCTCATTCGCCCTACTCGCCGATATTGTGCCATTGGATTTTCATTTATTCCGATTACTTCAACAATTTATAAGTTGCAAAAAATTTGAAAATTCGTTTGATGTTAAAAATCCTATATCCAGAAATTTTGCTGAAAAAACCCTTTTATTTTTGGCGATTCGGCATTGAAAATTTGCTCATTAGATGGCAAAAGGTTGTTGATAACGAAGGTGATTACATTATTCATTAAAAATAAAAGCTTAATAAAATGCATCTGTTTGAATTTAATGTCGAAAAACGACATTACTTTCCCGTCCTCCCTATATTTACAATATATATATATATATATATATATATATATTAAAAATTAAAATATCAAGGTACCAGATCGGGACAGTGAGAGGGGAATTTGACACTGTTCCAGCCCAATGAATGCAAGAACTGTTTTGTGCCGTTGGTTGTGTGGAGCTGGGCATTGTCGAGTAAATACACACTTTCATCGATCAAATTCACCTTTGTTTTTTTTATATCACCCTCCGTAGTTCTTAGTATTTTACAGTACTTTTTGCCTTTGATTGTTTCCACGTGGAGAAAATTCAATGAGGGAAATCTCTTTACGATCCAAGAAAAAGGAGACCAAAATTTTCGGATTGTATTTAATTTCTTCCAGCAAGCTGTGCATTCACTGCACCACTTGTACACATTGATACAGTCCATAGCGAACTCCTCATGCACAGTTTTAATTTCGATGAAAATCGGGAATAAAGAAGTTTCCTTCTAGAGAAGAAGAAAACATTTCACACTCAAAAGTATTACTCAAATGAAACAATGATACTCTACAAAAGGGAACTAAAATCAAGTCAATAATATGAACACTGCACTGAAACAAGGGTTTTCAAGCTACTGATACAAACTTGTGCAATTCCTCTCCACAATATTTCGTTCTGAACGCAGATTTAAACTTACTTACTTACTTGAAATAAATTATCTATGAGCGTTATTGATGCTTAGTTCTTCTACTTCCTGGATACATCTTGTAAATAAACTAGAACATCTGCTGTAACGTGCTATAATCATTAAGTGTGTTTAATGGCAAGACATTTCTAAGTGATTTTCTCCTAGCAGATCAGACTGGTAATTGGAAAAAGAAAACTTTATTTTTTTTCTCTGTTTAAGTGCGGGAAAATGTAAAATTACATGGAGTAGTGAAACAGCAGCTTATAGTTATCAATAGTTTTTTTCCTGAGACCTAGCTATCATAATCGCGTTATTTAAGATATCCAGTAAAGTGTGAGTAGATGATCCTTTGTATTTATTTCTTAGGTAACTAAATCTTTTTTCACTGTATGTGATTCTTTTGAAGCTTAATTCAAAGAAAATAACATCACTGTTAATGGATATATAAATATATATATATACTAATGTGAAAAGTATAAGGACGAAGTAAAAAACCATCATATTAGCAGAAAAAAAGAGGCAGAGTGAACTGTGAAACCAATCAAAATAATAAATTGGACGAGATATGGTAGCACATGGCGCAGATATGTAGATAGATGTAGTACAGGAGTGTCAGATCGGGGAAAAGTACGTCGGTGGTGTAAACGTAGCGTTTCTAAGAAAAGCGATTGCATGATGTATATCAGTTCAAACAATGTCGAGGAGCTGTCTCAGAGTGAAATGTCGAAAGATCAATCTATTAGACGAAATCTTGATGTCGAGGTCGAGTCATTGACCAGGTAACAGAAGCTCGAAGTAGTGTGACAATTGTTTCTGCAGAGTTCAGGATTGCTCACAACATCGTTTAACGACTTAGGAGAGAATTTCAAACTACAGGAACAGTGGTCCCCTGGTTCAGCAGCGTTCTCTGCGAGCCACCACGCTGGAAACAACCGGTACGTTGCCATACAGGTCAGAAGTAACCAACAGCAGACTTTGGGGGAAATCGCCAGGCACACTGCACTGACGATTGGACGATCGATATCACGTCCTACCTTGGCCAGGAGGCTACACAGTGGTGGTTTGCTTGCATCACAACCTGCACGGTGTGTACCTTTCCCCTGCTCGATGGATAAGGCGTTTTCTGTGTTCCAGGGAGCACGAGAGTTGTTCAAACAATCAATGGGGTCAATTACTCTTTGTGAATGACAGCAGTTGTAGTCTGAGTAGCGATTCTGGACGCTTACACATTTAGAGAGAGCGGAAAGCCCATAAAACCCCTCCAACATCATTGATAGCGACTCGTTTGGAGGTCGTGGTGTTCTCGTTTGAAGAGGCTTCATACTTAGTTGCTGTACCGATCTTCACATCTTTGAAGGGAGTTCAGTAACTGCAGTTCGTTATTGTAACGAGTTTTTCCTTCCGTATGTGCCACTTTTTCGAGTCGCTTTGTGTTTGTAAGTCCTTATCATGGAGGACAAAGCTCTAGCTCCTCACACAGTTGCTTTTCAATAGCAGTTGGACTTTTCGATATTGAACGTAAGAATTGGCCCACAAGGTCTCAGGATCTAAATCCTATTGACCATGCAAATGACTTTTTAGGGAGATGCTTGACAGCACTTTACTTACCACCAGTAAAGATTTCGGAGCTCCGGTTTGAGGAACAAGACGAATGGGCTGTAGTAAACCAATAACTCATAGACAATCTCGTACTCAGCATGGCCAGACGATATGAAATTTGCATAGAAGGTAAGGGTTGCTTTCAACACTCATGTTCTTACATATATATATATACACACATGTATATATATATATATATATATATATA
>BMAW01061225.1:0-12733 GCA_019974015.1 Nephila pilipes
CAAACATGCGTTTTTTTCTTCATATGAGTAAGTGAATGTCTTTTTAAATCCCCACTTTGAGAGAAAGCCTTCTTACAAAATTCACAAATATATGGCTTTTCTTTTGTATGTATACGCAAATGACATTTTAATTGCCCACTTGTAGTGAAGGCTTTTGAACAAATTTCACAAACATAGGGCTTCTCCTTTGTATGGATTCGCAAATGAGCTATTAAATTACCTTTGTCTGAGAAACCCTTTTTACAAATTTCACAAACATAAGTTTTCTCCTTTGCATGAATAAGCAAATGTCTATTTAAATCCCATCTTCCTGAGAAAGCCTTCTTACAAATTTCACAAATGTAAGGCTTTTCCTTCGTATGAGTATGCGAATGACGTTTTAATAACCCACTTGTAGAGAAGGCTTTCTTACAAATTTCACAAACATAGAGCTTCTCCTTTGTATGGATAAGCATATGAGTCTTTAAACTACAACCGACTGAGAAGGCCTTCTGACAAATTTCACAAACATGAGGCTTTTCCTTGGTATGAACACGCAAATGACCCATTAAATTACCTTTGTCTGAGAAAGCCTTCTTACAAATTTCACAAACAAAAGGTTTTTCCTTTGTATGAATAAACAAATGTCTATTTAAATCCCATCTTCCTGAGAAAGCTTTCTTACAAATTTCACAAATGTAAGGCTTTTCCATCAGATAAATATTAAGGTACCCGTGTGCGAAAAGTAGTTTTTGCAAAATGTTTTGTAGCAAATATCACATATTTATCAATTATCCATTAATAAAGAAAATTTGCCTATTCATCTACGGCAGCAGTAAATACAAATCTTGGTTAAGGATACCGTTACAGAGAGAGCAAAATGGGCGGTGCTACTCTCTCCTCGCGTATTTCTCCTTCCCTACACTAGTAAAATAGCTTGTTTCTTATTGAATATATGTGTGTGATGTGAATGTTTCGGATTGTCTGGTTTAGCTCTTAAGGTATCCGCCTAAAAAAAATGCTTAGCCGCACATACAATATTTTTACAACAAATTGAAAAAAAAAAAAAAAAATTAGCTCAAGGTAATTTTATTAAAATAAATTATAACTTTTTATTGTAATTTTTTTAAATTTAAATTGGATATGCATTAGTACGTATTTATTTTAAATTTGTAAAAGTTTCGTTTCATTTAGTTTGGACTTCATAAAGATGGAAAAATTCGAATCAATGAGATGGATGAATTTGCTTTTAGTGAACAAGCAAATCGATATCAGGTTCAAAAGACGAGGTTGCAATTCTGAATGTATTTTCAAGATGTTTGTCAGTGATCTTTGTCCTACTTTTGATTTTTGTTCGCTTCATTCTTGAAAATAATTGATCACAAATATAAGTACTGCCAAAAGCTGAAGACATTAATAAAGCATGATTGGGAAAATAGGATATTTATCGCGGGGTAGGTAATCTTTATAAAGCTCCAGTAAAGAAACATTTCCAAATTTTTCTTTCGGTTGAATGTCACTTTGCAGTTCAATGCACTTTATTCGAAGGAAATTTATTTATTTATAGAGAAAATAAAGTAGAAAATATGTTGAAATACTTTTCATTTTTTCAAAAATTTTGAAATCTACTTTCAAACTCTTG
This sequence comes from Nephila pilipes, assembly GCA_019974015.1. Classification (NCBI taxonomy): domain Eukaryota; kingdom Metazoa; phylum Arthropoda; class Arachnida; order Araneae; family Nephilidae; genus Nephila; species Nephila pilipes. Next base: position 1,622 of record BMAW01061225.1, read on the forward strand.
AATTAAATCAATTAATGCAGCATATTTTGTGCAACTTACAAGTTTATGTGCAACCAAAGTACTGAAATGTGTTAAATCTCTTACTTTTATTTGATTAAGCCAAAATTTCAATTTTCTTCCAAACGCTGTAATTGTTTGGAACATATTATTAATAAATTGATTTCTTCCTTAAAGTTTCAAATTTAAATAATTCAAATGTTCAGTTAAGTCTACTAAGAAAGCTAAATATAAAATCCAATCTTCGTCCTCAAATTCATTCATAGGTTTCCCCTTTTTATTTCCATAAATATTTTAAAACGTTTTTCTGAATTTCACTTGGTGTGTGTGAGTGAGTGTGTGTGTCATCAAATTTTCGATCGTTAATTTAACCAACTTCCCATCAAGCTAGAGCTTTGAAATTTTGGGAATCGTTCGTACTCGCCTAACAATGCAATATTTAGACGCTTGCGACTAGTTTTAACTAATATTTCAATAATTTTAATAAGTCAAAATATTCTTTCCTCTCGGCGCTTTTAGGATTGAGGAAAAAATTTCTTTCCCCCTCTGGGAACACCGGGCACTCCCCACGCCGCATGAGGTATCGTAAAACCTTTGTACTCACAAAGGGGAGATACTATCTCCCCTTTATTATCTCCGAGCTAGTAAGGGTTGCTGACTTTTAGTCAGTAATCATTCGCAAGAAAGAAAGTTTCCAATATTTGGCACCATATCTTATCACAATAATTTTTTCTGAATTCTGGTTCCCATTTTTTTTAATAGAATGACTTACAAACTTTAAAATGCATGTTTTGATTTTATGAGTATTATGAATTTTTTAATACTCTCACAAATGTCTCTTTTTAAGTAAATTTTAAAGTTAAAAATAACTAACAGTTTTAACTAATATTTCAATAATTTTCTCTAATAAACTTTGCCACCATATAAAAACGTTGTTTTTAAAAACGTTGGTTTTTATATCGAATTATTTTTATTTCAGTTCTCAAATCGTAAAATCTTTTGAGCATTTCGCCCTTACTGAACCATCTTACTTCTGTATAATAAATAACATCTGTAAATTCAGTGCCCACTACGTTAAGAAACTTCAAATTTTCAAATCCTTTTGCTCTTATAAATCTAATGGTTTTATAACAACGCTTAATACACTTTCCGTTTTCAAAATTTAACCACATAAATTACCCTGATGTATATTGCGATGATATACCCTCAAGATCGTATGCAGCGACGGCTTCATTATTAACCATTTTAACGAGTCCCCCATTTTTACCAACCATGGTAGGGGCTTATGATAGCTGATAAATTTTTCATAAATAAGGAAAATCTTTTCATCGAATAAAACTACAGACTTGAATGAGTCTTTTAATGATACTAAAGCAACCATTTATTCCGTGATATTATAATGTCCATAGATTCCTGTTATAAAATTTGCCAATTGCGCCGTATCAGAAGCATCAGTGTTTTCGTCCATGGCTATCGAAAAAAAATGTGAAATTAGCACAATTACTTTTTAAAGACTTTTCAACTGAATATGTAAATTTAAATATTTTCATATTTTGCGTTTGGGTCGCATTTTAAAGGCTTTTGGGCTGCACTTTAGACAAGCATGATTTATAGGGTGTCGTACGTTAACATACAGAAAAACCGTACAAATTTGTGATAAGTTATGATTTTTATCATCAATAAAATGCAAAGAAATCGCATAATAACAATAGGAGAGGTTCAAGTCCTGAATTCACTTTCATAGAGCATTCTAAGAATGTTTCATAACATTAAATACATAACATTTTCCAATTCGATATTTTGCGTTGAGGCAAAATATGAAAATCTTGATTTTGAGAAAAAGCTGAAAATACATTTCAACCCAGAAACATACCTAATTAAATAAACATTTAACATTAAAAGGCCCCTGATTTGTAAAGTTCATAATCTGTGTTACTTAAATAAGTTATCTTTTTCTTCTTGATGGCCTTTCAAACTTTCTTACGCTTACATTTAACAAGTGTTGTATAACGCTTCAATTCCCTGATTCAATTGTAATCCAATTTTTGTATCCCTTTATAGTGAAGTAGCCCGGATTTTCAATGTTCAGCTTATTTAAGACTTTGAAGCAGCCTTGATGTCCTTTTTTAAATGGTATAATTGCATCATATGCACCCAATATCACAATTTTCAAACAAACAAAAACTTCCTTTAGTACGCTTTATCATATTACACCATAAAACTATTCATTTGCATTTTGGGTCTTAGGAAATTCATCTTGCATGTTGGAAGATATTTTGATGGTGGTATTACATAAAATATCAATGAAAAACAGACATTAAAGTTCCATTTCCGGTAGCAGAATGCTACTCCCAGTTCTAATATTTGACACAGACTATTATTAAAATGCTTATAACTCAAGTTCTATGTAAGATAGAAACAAAATTGAAACTGTTCTAGAAAGCTAAGAAATCCGGCTTTAACAATAGACCGTACATAAAAAAATCGACTTTTTGACCGAAAATCTCGTTTTAAAGGTAGGTGGATACCTTAAGCTCTTTTTTATGGTATTTTTTCTTCATATAGGGAGGGATTGAAGTATAAAAGAATGCTAAATTCCAATTTTTTCTTTCCTTTTTTTTTTTTAAATAATCTTTGCATTCATGAATATTCTTTCGTCGATGAAACGTTTTTTACTTAAGCTAAATAAACACAGGAAGTGAATTATAGATAAAGACAACATTACAAGTATTTTATGTCATGTTTTATGATAAAATAGTTTTTTTTTTAAATTGTACTTTTTCTTGCAATTATTATTAAATTACTCAATTAAGCATAAGACTTAAAGTGAACGATGAAATAACGAGAAATGGACAGTAGTAAACTTCCTAAATTAGAATTAAATGAAGCGTTAAATTATTTTAAATTGAATATATTTAAGCTAAATGTAATTAAAATTGAAGCAAATGATAAACAAATTGAAAAGTGATCTGGTATGCGAAAAGTGATACAACTAAAACAATAGCCCCAAAGATGCTTATTAAGTAATTTCATTTGTTATACGTTTCCTCACACTTATGAACTTTCGACACATGGATTTAATCAGCAATATTGAAATTCGAGCTTTGCTTTATCATCATCAGAAATCTTTTGTTGTTTGGTTAATTTTAACTTTGGTTTTATTATATAGTAATTTACCACATATGTGATTTGAGACCATGGAGGACTGACTCCAGGTCAGAGGGCAAATAAACTTCACACAATAAGACCAAACACATATAATTAACAATAACTATATTTTTCTTATAAACATTTTAAAATTGTTAAAATCAAAGGAAAAATATAAACGGTCAGCGCAACTATCTAACACAAGAAGAGAGCCAGAAATGGAGGAGAGAACCAAGTATAACTTGAACGTTGATTCATTTATCTCACTGTACGTTTTCCACTGCTATCTTTTGTGGCCACGGTAGCCTAGTGGTTATGGTTTCGGATTCATTGCCGCAGGTTTTCGTTCAGTCGTGGGTTCGATCCTTGGCTGCCCAAGACCCGCCATGTAGCCGAGGCTGATGCACGTTAAATCTGTTGGAGCCTAAAGTCCTCCCTTTGGCGTGGTATAGAAGTTAGGAGAGGGGGGGTGCCAGCTAAAGTGTCGTCCTCGTCACTTGACCGAAATTCAAAATTAAGAGTTCCATCGCCAATAGCCCTCGTGTTGCTTCTAGTGCGACGTTAATAAAAACTAAACCAGTGCTACCTTAACTAGCGATAACAAAAGGACTCTAGCTCACTTCAACTTCAAGTGGTTTCATCTGGCTTGTTTTGGCAGAATGGCTGTCTCGTCCTCACAGTGGTAGAATAATAATATGCTGGTGGTAAACAACAGTCGCAACAATAACATGACATCTATGTTAAAGAAATAGTTATTAACGAACTTCGTTTACAATAAGTAATTATTACTAATCAATCTATGATTATCAAAAATCCATTTTCTACTTAACTAAGTACCATAGTGCCACTGTTTGTAAGATTTATTCAAACATGTATTTGCTTTCCAATAAAAAAAAAGGCATTCTGTAGAAGTACCATTAAATGGTAATTATTTATAGGAATGATAATTGGCTGATAAATAGGAAGAACCTAATACATAGCTTCTTGGAAACAGGAACTTTTTTCTCTTTTTTATAGATTCTCAAATATTTTAGTCACCATTAAAGATTTCTTCACTTCCCGTCTTAGTAGAGTAATTAAAAAAAAAATTTCAAAAAAAGCTTCTAGCTGTTGAATATATTTTTGTATCCCTAGTCTTTCAGAAAATCAATATATATTATTAATAAAATGTATCTATACATACTAAGCAAAAAATTAGGTTCTTATTACGTGACTGCATGGTGTGGATTTACTACTGATTTTATCCTCGGAGAGTGTTTCTTTGAAACTCTCATTCCTCAAGGTCCTAAGACGAGCTCTATCACGAGTGCGTGGTTCAGTGAACTCATTCGAAAGCAGACCATTCCTGCTGTACAGGAATGTCTTTATGGATCAACTCCCCACATCGGGTGTCAAGTCGATTAACTGCTTTGAACCACCTTTGGCGAGAATCGTGTAACGCCAGAGCTTTTCCGGGTGTCTGGTCTCCTCGTTCCCCCGAATTAAATCCCTGTGATTTCAGATCGTGGGGATTCCCTTCAGACCGAGTTTATGAAAGAGGAAATAGGACTTTATCTGAGTTGAAAGCCTTTACTATACGCATGTTTCTGGAATCCCGCGAAAGTTTCTTCTCGCTGCTATTGAACACACTATAACCCTTTCGCTATAATAAAATAAAATGTTTAGTAATAATGTTCAACATATCGTTCTTAAAATTTTCCTTCTTTTACATATTACGTCGAATAATTTTGAAAACACAAGGCATTATTTTTATTATATAGGTTCAATGTTGCAGCTAAATAGGTAAATTGCAATAATAAGACTACAGATAAACTAAGCAATGCGATTACACACCTATATGTATGTGTGTGTTTATATATATATATATATATATATATATATATATATATATAAGCAAGCACCGAATAAATTATTACGAGTTTATGATTGAACTATCGCATTCTCAAAGGGTATAGTCATGAGATTACAGAAGCTATTAATTTAATATTGTTTTAACGTACTTGCTTCTAGAAAATATCTTAGTAATATGGTATAGCTGTCGCTTTCTTTGTTATTTGTTTTGTTTGAAAACGTTAATTTACGCAATACACGACTCTAAGTTATGATAAACGTACATTTAAAAGTTTGTGAGTCACTCTATTAAACATGGGAACCAGGAATTCAGAAAAAATTATTATGATATAATATTGCGCCAAATATTAGGATCTTTCTTACTCGTCAATGATTACTGACTAAAAATCAGCAACGCTTACTATCTCCCCTTTGTAACTAGAAAACTAACCATACCACATGTGGTGAACTCGAACTTCCCATTGGGGGAAAGAAAATTTTCCCTCAATCCTAAAAGCGCCGAGGGGAAAGGATATTTTACTTAGAATCAGCCGAGTTCTAAAGGTTAATTTGTAGGAATAGTTTTATTTTATGTTGTTTTTTCGTGTTAATAAATATCTTTAAATGATGCATAATTAATATTTAATGAAACTCTAAACTTTATTCTTGACCTCTATTCTCCGTTTCCGCGTGTAATGCCACGGGAATCGAATTCTTTCAAAGATTTCCTACTGCGCGACATCCTGGATCACATTGATAGAGGGGTTCAACCAGTCACAGCTTACAAGGTTACCGAACCCTAGTTAAGAGGATCGTTATCAATATCAATATGGACAAATGAACGAAATAGATAGTTACCTGAATTGGTGAAAAAAGGAATTATGGTACAATACAATTTTACAAGTACGAATTATAAAAAAAAAAATAAAAAATAAAAAAAAAAAATTGATGAACATTTCTTTTGCCAAAACAATATTTTGAAAGATAAAGAAGTAAAGGAAAGTATGATCTTGTTTAAAATGAAAGGCAAAATAGATATGTTCTGTATGTACGTTACGTTTTTAAAATTTTGTTTTGCTTTTTTGCTTTAAAAAATAAATTTTGATTTTTATATAAAGAATTTATTACTTTTGTCATTTTTGGAAAATTGCATTTGTTGTTCTTTTATAATATATATTAAACACAATTTTTATAATGGTGAATGCTCTAATGCCTAATTCTTTTCGTGCAAGCAGAGTTGGTAATCTTATGTTGAACAACTGTTTTAGGTAATGCAGGCGCCCCCCCCCCCCAAAAAAAAAAAATAAAAAAAAAAGTTGTATATTACAATTCCACAAAGCGTTTAGTGAAAAATTCAAAAACAAATTATTTAATAACTTGTTTTGGGGATAAATGTTTTAAAAACTTCATTATTATTTTATCCAGGAATTTTAAAGTCAACATCATTGTCAAACTTCCAATGTGCGAGCTGTTATCAATCACATCGAACAAATCTCAACCCCTTCTACAGATTTTCTCGTTTCATCTGACAATGCAATTCACATGAGAAAAAACCATAAAAATATCAGAAGAGTAACTTTGAAGTAAAGCGTCAATTTTAATGTCTTAATCGAGAAAAGTTTCGTATGAATTTAGATTAAATACTCTAAAATACCCCCTCTGATTGGCCTATATATATATATATATATAAATGAAAGACAGCATTTATACTTAAACATTGACAAAACATAGTTGCGGAAAAATGAATACAATGCATGTAATATGGAATCAAACAAAACAAAATAAAAAAAAAAGGTTTTATTGAACATAGATCATTTCACATCATTTTTCTGTTTAAGAGGAAGAAAAACAAGCAGATGTTCCTTACAATAGGATATGCCCTTCCCTTATTGCAATAGATGATTGGCATCGTCTCTTCAAACTCAGCAGTAGATTGTCCAACAGTTCTTGAGGTAAGAATGCCTATTCCTCAATCAGCATTTGTTTCAGTTGTGGGGTGTTTCCCGGAGGGTGTAATTGTCCCTCAAGGCATCCTCTCAAAACATCCCACACATGTTTCCCGGGATTTAAATCTAGAGAGAACGCTGGCCTAACCATTCGAGTGATATCTGCACTTTCCAGTTGCTACTGAACATCAACAGTCCTGTATGACCATGCATTGTCATCCATTAAAACAAAATCTAGTTTAATAGCACCTCAGAACAGACGCACATGAGGAAGGATCACCTCCTCACAATAGCAAACTCCGATTACAGAACCTCTGTGGGAAAACGTGGAGCTCAGTCCGTCCGTTCAGCAAAATGCCTCTCCAGACAACTCCATGACCACAGTAAAGGTCTCTTTCCGTGATGTTACTGGGCTGAAACTGTGTCTTAAGCTCTCTCCAAATCAACTTGCGCTGCGAATCGCTTGAGGCACTGAAAAATTCTCATCTGTAAAGAGGTCACGATTCCAATGATGAGATGTCCAGCATTTGTGCTCCTTGCACCACTCTATACGGTGCCGCTGAGGGCCAATTTTCAAAGCGATGCAGCGTTCAAGACGAAGGGCGAATAGGCCACCTTTGTGAAGGCATCTGACCACTGTAAACCGCTACATTTTTCTCCCTGTTTCTGTACATAGTTGCTGAAATGGCGCTTGCTAACTGGTATCGGGCTCTTTTTGTCTGCATGACGATATATTGGTCATCCACTGCAGTTGTTTTCCTAGGGCGGCCATCACTAACCTTTTTTACCAGCTGTACAATGGGTTAGGAGAGTTTTCCAAGCGTGCAAAACAACACTTTTGTTGGTTCTGAACACTTCAGCCACACTGGTGAAACAACGCCCCCCCCCATCCAGCTTTCCAATCAATATTCCACGTGTTGAGTCATCCAGGTAATTTCTTCTAGCAATATTTCACGAAAGAACTCACTAGCACTTGCAGAGAATCGATCGCACGCGTTTTGCGCACACTCACGTCGTCTATGATGTTCTGTTCCTTACATTTGCATACGCATCACCTTTCTACTGAATTGTGTGTTCATTTTACTGATCGCAATAACACCTTTTCTGCAATTTCATGGTTATCTGCTTAAAATTTACATCGTTACTTAAGTTTTGCACACTAGTGTATATAGCGAGCATTAAAATGAAAAGGGAGGAAAATCTTTAAGGACTGCAATAAAAAATAAAATACTGTTACATTTGGCAATTTATCGCATTTAGAATCAAACAGAACCGCTTTGAGCGACGGAGTTCCCCATTTTAAAACTTTGTTAAGTGATTTAGACAACACCTGAGCTGGCAACCCCTTTTTAAATTTCCCCACAGGACTTGAATCTCGAAAGATTTAACTTCCATCATGGCGGGTCGTAAATAACATAACACGAATCCCTCTCCGATTAGGAGGAAATAACGGCGTATTCGTAATCATGACCACTAAGCTATTGGGGCCACTCTGTAAAGTCATTTTAATTTCTGTTTTCATATAACATATTTCAATCTGGATGCTAAATTGAAGGAATTTTCCCTTTTGTAATATGACAATTACACTTGCTCAATAACTTCATTTAAAATATCACGTCTTGGTGGTATTAACTTTTGTTTTTCCCACAAATATATTTATCTTGATATCCACAACTACATAGTTTGCAAATTCTACAACTTTTTTCCCTGCTTCTTTTGCAAGTAATCATAATTAAAATTCATTAATGGAAGAGCTCTTGCTAATAAATAATACTCTGCCCAAAAGTATATAACCTTGAATTACTTTTAAATGAACAAAAATAATGTATCCATATCGTTATGAGCTAAGTGATTCTTAAAGTACATAAATTTTTTCATTAAGTGTTTTGAAAAATACTTTATCAGCAATTCTGTCTGGAGAAAATACTTATATCTTTAAAAAAATGGTTTTATTTAAGATACACTTAAAGAGTTTAATGAAATGAACTGCTTTCTTTACATATTTCGAGAGACCAACCCCCCCCCTCCGCCCATGGTGCACTACAGGTTTGCTTTCTTTACAGTAGTAAAATCGGAATAAACATTATTTTTGAATTTTTTTGCTGAAATGATGTAAGGATTTTATTTATTATTTAGTACAAAGTGGAAGCACATTCTATACTCAGCCAAATTTTAAGGTAATGGCACTTTCAATATTGTAACACTGTATAAATAGACATAAATAACTTAGACAAAAATATACAACTTTCTCTTTTATTATTTATACATGACTAGATAATAATTACTCTCAAAGCAAATACTTTTCCCTTACATGTGATGTTTAATTTGAATTCTAAAAGATATAATGTAGAATTTAATGGAATTTGTCTTAATTTGTAAAACTTTTATACTCTTCTAGTTACAGCTCTTACAAAGTGTCTACAGTTTGAAACTCAGTACAGTTTCCTTAAACATTTTTTAAAATTTATATTTCCAAAACAATTATGTTTGTGATGAATGGTATAAATTCACTATTGAAATATTAACTTGTTAAAAGTATTTTTAGAAAAATTTTATCTCATATTTGAACAAATTTTTAATTGATAATTCCAATTATTCAGTTGTCAACACCTTTTAACACAGGATCAAATCACCTAATATTTTGTTATAATCATTTTTAGTAATGTCATAAGATATTTTTTAAATGTTTATTAACATATATTCTTATACACATTTATATGTAGAACATTACCCATTACATAAATTTTCAATACTATATGCAAATCAGCCTATTTTGGTGTTTGAAATTAAAATTTCTCCTATTTACAGAAATGTCTTTTGTAAATAAGTATTAATATTTAATCAAAGCTTTTCTTTTTATTTGATATAGAAAATTTACATGGTGTACATAACTAAAAATAAAGCTATTAGCTCTATACACATGTGTCAAAGCCGTTTGAATAATTTTTATTCAAATTTCAAAAAAATATTAATATATTTTTAATACTTTCTTTAATGTTCAATGTATATCTAAGATTAAAACTTAAACAAAAATGTATTGTTCTATTAATATTATAAAGTAATTTATACAAAAAATAAATTTCAAATTCATTACTGTAAATTTTTTTTAGCATAATTAAGAAAACAATTCTCAAAATTTATAAATACTCATACAACTTTGAAAATTGTTCAATAAAAGTAAAATGCATATATCTCTGTTTTAAATTCTTATATAACATAAGTAAAACAAAATCGTAAAAAATATCAAGAGTGTATATCAATATAATTATTAATAATTCACTTTTTTGATCGGAATTTAGTTTCTATGAAAAGACTAAAGTTTGCTTCCAAATGATTTTAAAAAAATATGTATTTTTCATATGCTATCAATACATTAATGTGTTTAGTATATTATTATACTGATCAAAAAATCTTCTGCCAAATATGACAAATGTAACACTTTCACTTAAAATAACTATGGTAATGTAAAACTTCCTTTCGATGAAGCATTTTGAAAAAATTTAGCAAACCTGAGATGGTTCCTTATTTTGAGCAGGCAAAATATTGTATACATCCTATTTTACAAGAATGCCTTCATACAAATTTAAGAAACAAAAGGATATCTGAGAATATATCAATAACAAAAGACTTTAAGAAACAATTTTGTGGGAAAGACTTCATCTAAATTTACAAACATTCATACCATTAGGCAAATATTTCTCTATGTACACACTCTTTTGTTTAGAATACCATCTTACAAATTTTTAAAAAATTTAGAATTCCCTTTTGTATAAAAATGCAAATGTCATTTTTAAGTGCTCACTTCTGAAGAAAGCCTTTATACAAATTTTACAAACATGGCTTTTCTTTCGTATGAATACGCAAATGATATTTCTAGTTACCACTTTGGGAGAAAGCCTTCTTGCATATTTTAGAAATGTAAGGCTTTTCCTTTGTATGAACACAAATGTACCTTTTAGCTTCCATTTTCTGATAATGCCTTTTTACAAATTTTACAATCATAAGAATTTTCTTTTGAATGAATGTGCAAATGAGTTCCAAGTGCTGACTTTGGGAGAAAGTCTTCTTGCATATTTCACAAGCAGAAGGATTTTTCCTTCATGTGAACACTCAAATGAGTTTTCAAGCTCCCACTTCGGGAAAATGCCTTCTTGCATATTTCACAAACATAAGGCTTTTCCTTTGTATGAAC
>BMAW01061230.1:23939-34743 GCA_019974015.1 Nephila pilipes
ATATATATATATATATAACATTCTTGTCAGCGTGTCCTTGTTTTAAATCAAATGTTAAGAACTTGGGTGTGAAAATACTATATGCAGGGTGATTATAATTAAAGTTAAAGTTTCAAAACACTGTAAAGAAAGAATGGTCAGAATGACTTCAAATTTGAACGGATTATTATTGAAGGGGGAAAAAACGTATGGCAAAAGAAAAAAAAAATAGTTCCAAATTTTAGCAACAGTTGGCGCTGAAAGCGTCATAATATGTAAATAAAAATACTTGTCTTGCGTACGACTCCTTTCAGTTGTTATAAAATTGCCGGGTACTCAGCTTTTCCTCGTTTTGCGTCTGAGAAGTTTGCTATGACTGTCTCACTGAAGGACCGCGCTCGGCTTGTAAAGCTTTTTTACAAGAACAATGACTGTGCACCAGTAGCTCTGCAGAAGTTCCGGACATTGAAGGGTATTAAAAAAAAAGACGTTGGAGCGATGACTGCCAATGGTCTGGAGAAAATGACTGAGAAATTTGAAAAGACAGGTTCTTTTGATGTGCAATCTGGTAGAGGGAGGGGAAAAAATTATTCGGCGGTCGTTGAAGAAGTGGCAACTGTAGTAAAGGAGGAATCGTACGATGGTGTGCAACCGTGCAGTGCACGGGGAATAACCCGAACATTGGACAGGTCTGTGAGCACGGTGCATAAAATTTTACGAAACATCCTTCATTGCTATCCTAACAAAATTAGCCATGTACAGGAGTTGTTTCCTTCTGACTTGCGAGCAAGAGTAACTTTTGCTTTAGAATTTCTTGCTCGCATGGAAGTGGGCAATGAATGGCAGTGGAAAATTATGTGGACAGACGAAGCCCATTTCCATCTGACAGGATATGTCAATGCACAGAATTGCCGAATATGGGTAACAGACAATCCACTCGCAAATCAACCAGTACCACTTCATCCTGCAGAGGTCACTGTGTGGCGCGGGTTTACGGCATCATTTATTATAGGGCCATATTTTTTCAAGGAGACGGGTGCTTTCGGTCCTGTTACTGTTACCGTCACTGGTCAGCGCTGTGAGTGTCTTTTGCGCAATCACGTCATTCCAGATCTTCAACAGCGTGGATGTGTGGATGAGATCATTTTTATGCAAGATGGCGCTCCTCCGCACATTACAAATCCAGTGAAACAGCTACTTAAATCGCATTTTAGAAATACTAGAATTATCAGCCGTTATTTTCCTACAGCCTGGCCTCCCCGATCACCTTTTCTTAATCCGGGGGACTTCTAGCTGTGGGGTTATCTGAAAGATGCGGTGTTCAGTGCTCCGATTGCACACTTAGCTGAACTGAAGGCACCCATTGTACAACAAATTTTGAACGTGATCCCGGAGACACTTCGATCATTTGTGGAACATGCTGTTTCTCGATTTCATCTTGTTGCACACAAAGGTGGACAGCATATTGAACTTGTTTTGCGCCAGTCTCGCGAAATTTAAAAACCGATTTCATGGATGCTTTTTATGAGGTTTTTGGCCTAAGGACAATTAAAAACCGATTTTTTCCCTCCGATGTGACATGACCTTGCAGTGGTGGATGGGCTAACGTGACCAACAATATCACACCTGTGCAGTCATGCACACTGAACAGTACAGTTGTTTTAACGTGTTGTTTTACGATTCATTTGTCATTTATAATCGAACCCTTTTAAATTATGGAGCTTACAACGCCATCTGTTGCTAAAATTTTGAATTTTTTTTTCTTATGTCATACGTTTCCGCCCTTCAATAATATTTCGTTCAAATTTGACGTCATTCTGATCAGTCGTTCTTTTTTGACAACGTTTTGAAACTTTAATTATAATCACCCTATATATCTTAGATTTTTAATTAATTTAATCGATTCTAGAGAATTTATGGAATACTCGTACACTGCATTCATTGATGAGTTATAAGTTACAGATGGAGTTTTAATGTTTAAATATACAACAATGTGAATAAAAGAAAATTTATTTTCTGGAGGAAAGTTATTTTTTTACATTTTGAAACAGTTCTTACTTTTGATCATTTATTCTTTAAACTTTCAATTAAGCCACTGAAAGTGCAGTCATCCGAATATCTTATAACTGGAATAACTCATGCAACAGTGTTAGATTTCGAGCAGTTTCTTAAATTATTTGACCGAGTGTCCTTTTTATGCAAATTGCTTACCTCGTTTCTTTTTTGTGTCAATTTCCGAGAAATATTATCTACCAAAACATTTTAAAAATAATTACGGGGTTACATAATTTTAAAAAGGTACGAAAGAAAAAAATTCCAAGCTCAAAGACAATGGACTACAAAATGGCGGTTATAGAAAATTGTGAAACTTAAACAATTGTTACTTTCACGTGACTAAAATGATCATCGATTCGAAATCTAAATAAAAATAAAAAATGCAAAAATATCCGACGTTTAGGTAAAATAGAAGAAAAAAAATGACAGAACTTTTTACATTGTTAGTAACGTCATAATTTCATCCACAAAAACTATTTTTATTTCAAATTTGTTTTTCTTAATCATTGCTTTAATTCAATAAGAAATCAAGAAATATAAAACATTTTTTCAATATGTTGTTTCATAATTTTATACTAAGTTATATCTAGTGATATTCATTATTTTCAAGGTCGATATTTTACCCAAAAAATTCTTATTATGTTAGTTCACATTATTGTGAATCATTAAAAATATTTGCTCCATTACTCTATTTGTGTCTGCGTGACATAAATTTAACTCTTAAATTAATTTTGATAATCTCCGAGAGACACTAATACTACTCACGTTTGTTACCTATTTATTTATTTGCCTTTACTCGCTGTATTTGTATAACAAGAAATAATAATAATTCGTCAATTGTGTGAGTGTGCGTGTGTTTATGTATAGGGTATTCAGTTTTCTTTAAAATAATTTTTAAATATCTTATGCATTGCTTTGTGTCTTTTCAAATTAATGCAATGCATTCTAAGTGCGAAAATTTTTCAAATGAAATGTCTTCTAATTAATTGTTAAAACAATGAATTTGCCGATAGCATCCGATGCTTATCGATAATACTATACACTAATCTTTTACATCATTTTTCACACTTTTTTTTCAATTTACTGTTTCACATCAAACGTCACTACGCTATATGGCGACACATTTTGAGATATATTAAACATGAGGAAGATTTCTACAATCACTATTCGGTTCCAATGATCATCTTAAATATGTATCGCAAATTTGTATTATTTTGCTTATAATTAGTCACAAAAAAATTTAATTATTGATTGTATTTAAAAGTTTATCACACGGAAGTTTTATTTGTAAGGAAATATAATCTATCTGTGTGGGTGGAGGGGGGGGGGAAGAGATATAGATTTTAAGACATTCATTTCCGTTGGCTTACTTTCAAATATTTTCGCAAATATATATATTAACACACAATATATTTTTGAGACATTTTCCCTTTGAAAAGTATTTGAATCGATCTATTATCGATTATAATATAGATGTTCTATGATAGATTTGTTTTGATTCTAATAAATAAATTTTAAATAATCGGTTTTTATTTACTTTATACAAATGGAAATTTCAGGAAATCACTAGTTTATTGAGATTCGTTTATAAATCACTTATTATAATTTATTATGGAAAAAAATAGCTTGAAATCAACAGAAATTATTTCTCAACTTCTTATAATGACAAAAACTGAAGTAGAAAATATTTGACTCTTCTTAAAATTCAATTTCATGAAAGATTTTGGAATTAAATTAAAAGAATAATAAAACGAAATGAAAGAATCAAAATAACAAATAAAAATTCTTACAGCGGAAACTTAGCCCTATCAATAAATTAGTTTCCATAAAACCACGTTTTAAAAAGCCGAATTTAATCAGATGTACTAAAGTTATTACGTGTAAGCTAATTACTTGTGTGATAATATGATCAGAAATAGAAATGACAAAAAAAAATTATGGCAAAAAGTTTAAAAGAGTTTGTGATTATTTTTAAGAATACACAGGAGATTTAATTCTTAAGGTTTATTACTTAATTATTTTAATTATTTAGATACATTCTATCGTAGTATACATTTTTTTTCTTATTAATTGTTTCAAGAATTTTCTTTTACTTCTGCACGATATTCGCTTTATATCATACTTATGATTAATTCTTTTTAACATTGAGTGGAACAAAAGATTACATTTAAAATTATAAATAGAGCGAATATCATTCTTTAAAAAAATCAAAGACAAATATAGATAATATAGATAACATATTTGAAACTTCGGGGGATTTCTTTTATATTTTAATACCATTTCTACTATTATAGAATGTGATATAAATACGCAAATAAATAGTATAATCATTTATTTAATAAAATATATTTATTTTAGATAACATTTAGGTTTAATGCTATTCCTAAATAATACATTTTACAAAGCAAAAACATTTGAAACAGTAATATTATTTACTATTTTCCGAAAGTTCTAGTTCAATAGTACATGTGCATTTTGTTTGCTTTTTTAATCACTTTTATAAACTTGAATGAAAAATTTCTATGTAGAATAACTAGAATAACGCTTAACACAAAACACCTGTCTAAACCAATTCTACTTTTAGCTCCAACAACACCGTTTAATTATTCATTAAGGTCTTGGCATTAAATCATTCGTCTGTCATTGGTGAAAGAATCATTATCGTTCGCCAAAGTTCCATTTTACTCTCCTTTTATTTTGATATTTTACATGTAAACTTTTAATACCATCTTCATCAAACACGAAACCATTTTGCCAGCTGTTTACTCCATATTTTTCGCTGATGGTAAAAGTCTATTTTTATCACCTCGGCCAGCTCCCTTCAAAAGAGTTGGTGACATATTTTATTTCCTCATCCAAAGTGAAAAAAAATCACCTGCCATTTATTTCCTTCAGAAATTTCTTAGTGATATACTGAATATTGCTAAGAGAAGTTTTTTTAATGCATTATTAATATAACCACGCCTTTTTCAAACAAGGTTACTGTAAACATGAACAGAATTAAATGCAAAGGATATTAATTTTTGTATTAAGATATTGCTTTATCAAGAACATGATTTTATAAAATGAAGTAAAATTAGTTTACTCTGGAAAAAAAATTGTGACATTTTTAGATCATTTTTATCGTGGTTTCTAGTATTAAAATACAAATTATGCAAAATAATTTATTTCAAATTGATGTATACATTATAAAACTTAAAAAAAGCATGGAGTAAGTATATTATATAACTTTCATTATTTAATTAAGATTCCAAGAACACACGAATGAAGAAATGACATCAATACAAGAATTTCTCAATTAGAATTGGAGTATTAATTAAGCTAGTTTGACATGAACAAATATTTTTATGTATTTTGCTACAAAATATATTTTAAAAAAATCGCGAATGTATAAAACACTCAAATTTCTGGCGTCATTATATAATGTAACAATGACTCTCTCTCAAAATTGCCAAAGTTACCTTTGAAACCAAAAAAAAATAATAACCAGTTTTCATTGTTAAGTGTGTGTGGGTTTTACATAAAATGTAATGAAATTTTAATTTACAATATGTGGTCCCTTTTCTTAAAAATTAAAAATGATCCATAAGTAATATACCACTAGCAATATAATAATATACTACTACAACCTAGACTACGTGCATAAACACAGTTCTTTTTTTTTTTTTTTTTTTTTCTTTTTTTTTGTAGATCTGTTTCTGTAAAAAAAAAAAAATCAAAGCGTGTGGAAGGGGCCTTCAAATGGAAGCATTAATGAGTAAATAAATTCAGTAATTATTTTTATTTAAATTTGCATATTTCGTGTCTTATAATTTTTTAAATTTAATTGCATTTCTGTGTATTATTGTTTGTAATATTAATACACGTGGGATGCTTAATTTAAATGATTTTGATTTTCCTCTTAAGTTTTTAGTTTTTGAATTTTATTTTATTTTTTATTACAACGTTTTTCTGAATTTCACTTGGTGTGTGTGAGTGTGTGTGTGTGTCATCAAATTTTCGATCGTTAATTTAACCAACTTCCCATCAAGCTAGAGCTTTGAAATTTTGGGACTCGTTCGTACTCGCCTAACAATGCAATATTTAGACGTTTGCGACAAGTTTAAACTCATATTTTTAAATAATGGCTTAGCCTCACTTGGCGCAATTTGAATAATTGCCAAACTTGGCGAATTTTTTTTTTACAACGTTTTTCTGAATTTCACTAGGTGTGTGTGTGAGTGAGTGTGTGTGTGTGTGTCATCAAATTTTCGATAGTTAATTTAACCAACTTCCCATCAAGCTAGAGCTTTGAAATTTTGGGAATCGTTCGTACTCGCCTAACAATGCAATATTTAGACGTTTGCGACAAGTTTAAACTCCTATTTTTTTAAATAATGCAGTTTAGCCCAATCACTTGGCGCAATTTGAATAATTGCCAAACTTGGCAAAAAAAATTTTTTTTTTGGCTGAATGTTAAGTGCGCTTCGCGGACCAATTTAGCAACATTTGGCAAAATACCGCCAAATAATTCCTGTCTCCAAGAGTGGTTTGACTAAACTGTATTCCAACCATTTAATTTACCGGATTAATTAATTTTAGTTAGTTTTAACGTTGTTATGTATTTCACTTGGAGTGTGTCTGTATGTATGTGTATCAGTGTGTCATCAAATTGTCTATTGTTAATTTAACCAACTTCCCATCAAGCTAGAGCTCTGAAATTTTGGGAACCGTTCTTATTTGCCTAACAATACAATATTTAGATATTTGCGACCAGTTTTAACTAATATTTTAATAATATTTTTAATAAACTTTGCCACCATATAAAAACGTTGTTTTTAAAAACGTTGGTTTTTATTTCGAATTATTTTTTTATTTCTGCTTTTGGTTTAATAAAATATCTTTTCGTTTCTTGGGTGCTTTTTCCTTTTAATTTTTTCTTTGGATTTTTATTTTCAATTTTTTTTCAATTTATATATTTTTTGGTTATTCCTAGTAATATATTTTATTTTATTGATAGAGATAGTTAGAACTAAAATTCCAGAATAACTAAGCTTAACAGTCTAAAACCTGTTACAACATTAAATATATTATTCGCCTTTCTTATATTTTTCAAAAAAATTTCAAGGCC
Organism: Nephila pilipes; assembly: GCA_019974015.1. Classification (NCBI taxonomy): domain Eukaryota; kingdom Metazoa; phylum Arthropoda; class Arachnida; order Araneae; family Nephilidae; genus Nephila; species Nephila pilipes. The sequence goes on from BMAW01061230.1 coordinate 31,084, forward strand.
ATTTACAATTAAAAAATCTTCAAATTTATATATATGTATATATTTTATGCGGCTTTTTTAAAATTATAATACTTCTATATTTATTGTACATTTTGATTTCTTAAAAATAACTTTCACTTAAAGGGTTTGAATGTTTCATTTGAATTTTTACTACTTTTTTTTAATTAATACTGCAATACGTGCAATTTAAAAGTTTAATTATTATATTTTAGTTTCGTTCTTTATTTGTTATGATTTGAAATTTGTTATGATTTTATAAATATATATATACGTTAAAATAATGTCTATATATATATATATATATATATATGGGATTCGGGAAGCTAATAGCTAAACTAGATATGTACGACTTTTAAAAAGGAAATGACAATTTTAATTTATCTAGTGTGTGTTTCGACATTCTGTTGCATAAATATGTCTGCTAAAAGAAATAACCAATATCCGGCAGAATGCACTGGAAAAGGATTGTACACATTTTTCTAGCAGATCTGAGAATCTCAATATAAATTTTCGGTTAAATAATTAAAAGTGAACGCGCGATTTAAATCTTGAAAAATTAAGTAAATATTTTAATTAAATGGGGAATATGCATCTATATGAAACATATTCTTTGTTATCGATATTATCATTGAAACAGATTCTTTAGTCAAACAGAAAATGTCATGGGAATTCCCTTCATAAAATTAAAATAAAATTCTATATTATTTAAAAAGATTTTTAAATGTTTACAAATATAGAAATACAATTCTAAATAGTTTAAATTTATATTGATATTCTTAGACAATAAAAGTACTAAATAAAACTACAAGTAGTTTCTTTGAAAAGTAGTTATACCTTTTAAGAATATTTAAAAATTACGAATTGTGAAAAAAACACGAATTATAAAATTGATATTTTTTTAATTTATTCTAAATGTAAACTATATGTATTTTTACACACATAACTATTTAACAAATTATGAAAGAATTAATTAACTCCAAAATACTTGTGAAAGGAAATTAAACATTAGCTCTAATATCTTTTGAATATTTATTAAAAGAATTAAATTATCGTCTGTAAAAGAATTTTAAATTAAAATTAATAAAACTCAGAAATATAGCTCCTCTTATTCTCTATTTAAGAAGAATTAGAAACATCTGGGAGTTCTTGTTTGGTGGCATTCAAAAGAAAATTGATAAAATATTAAAAAGATTTCAAATTAATTACGATGCTTCTCAAATAAATCTTATAATGATATATAATTTTTAACAACTAAACTTTTTGCTTAATCATTATTTATTATTTCTATGAATTTAGTCTGTACGATCGCTAATTATTTAAAATACATCACAACTTTTACGATTTCCTTTCTTCTTAATCTGAAATACTGAACTTTTCCATTAACTTAATTTTATTAAATTATGTTTCTTATTGTTTTCAAGATGTATGCAATATCGAATTTTTTTATTCTTGAAAATAGTTTCCAAATACTAAAGGCGTCTTTAGCGTTAAAGTTAAAAATTTTATTAGAAGAGTGATTTAAATTTTTTTTATATACCGATTTCCAAAAGTTAAGGAAAGCTCAAGAAAAATGTGATTGTGAAATTCCTATCATTTTGGAGTTTAATAAAATGTGGCAAAAACATCAATGTAATAGTGTGTCACAAATTAGGTACACAAGAGAAACAAAAGGCATATTTTCTGTTTTAAAAGAACTCAAAAGGAAATCATATGAAAAAAATATCTGAGCTCAATGGGTGATAAATTCCAAAATGGAATGTGATTATCTCTTTCAGCTTTACAGGTACGACAAGGACGTTCAAGGATGTTTAAACTGATGATGTTTATTAACTCATTTAGCAGCAAAGTGAAGGCTTTGTTGATATGATTTGAAAATCCTAAAGAATTGAGCATAAAGGACTATAATACGTCTCCCTGTAACATTCGAAACAAGCTCAAATGGATTCAAGTCCACAAAACGTACTGGCGCATAGTAGTCTTTTCATGAAGCTAATTTTCTTCCAAATGTATGGTCTAGCAAAATCGTCTTGTAGGATGAATGCAACAAGACAAACAATTGGGTCAAGACTTTTGTCTCTATTTAACTTAACATTATTGGTGCCTATAGGAATGACATAAAAATCAATGCTGTCAGTGCATAAAAGTTAGTGTTAGCTATCGCCAACAACCTTCTTGAATTACTTTACAAACAAACTCTGGGCTCACCAGCAGAAAAATATAGACCTTAATATACTTTCACTCAAATTGACACATGTGCTGCATTAATTTAAATCTTTCCTTTTGGTGGAATGGAATGCGGGGTATACATAATATTGAACATCTTGCATGCAACTCTCATTCCTGAAGTTTCTGCTATCATTTGATGTGGATACCAGTCCTCTAGTGAATGCTATAAGAAAAAAATTGAGATTGGTTTCTGTAGAGGCTCTGTGACTTCTTGCTGTTCGCTGCAAAGAGAGGTCATCTATGGCTTTTGTAGTTTTATGTCTTCTTCCATTGAACCTTCTGGATGCTGACTCTGTTCTTAGAATTGCAATCTACAATCTATGAATCACAGTACGACCCATTTATTAGGGTTGACTTTAATCCTCTTCTATTTGCCAAATGGTCCATCACCGTGATTCTTCAGGTAAATGATGCTGAGTATTTATTCCTAAAGATACTATCGAAATTTAACTACGCTGTTTCTATTTACAGAAGTTGTAGACGATTTTAAAGCCCTTTTTTTGCCCACATCTGACATTTAACGACAGCATCTGCATAAATTTGCATATCATTTCTGATGCAGCATATCTCTTGATGTATAATGGAATTATATATATATATTTACACATATATATATATATATATATCAAGCATCAAACATTATATGGAAATTTACTTATTATTTGAGGCGTAATCACACTTTCAATGGCCTTTTCTTAATTTTTGTAAGCCAACATATTTCAAGAAAATCTAGAGTGGTAGAAGTATTTATGTTTAAAATATTTAAATTATACCACTACTTGACAGATGATAATTATATCCTTCTTTTTATATCATGTAACTAATATTTTCTTCAAAATTAAATCTTTTCCATGCTTAATGAATCGGATAAAAATATTGAAATTGTTGAAAGCTTGAATTTTGAAACATTCTCAAATTCCCATTCTATAATTTTATCCTGTATGCTTTTATATACCTGAGGTTGCTTCTTTGTAAATAATTCATATGTTAAAACATATATTACCTTAAGAAATTATTAATGATGAGCCTAATTTTGAAATCCGTGAAAGCCAACAAGTAATGAACCAATATATTAAATAAGTTAACTATAATTTGAGGAACACTAAACTAATGTAAGCAAAATTAGTGATTGAAATATTATAAAAATAAAAATACTTGAATACAAATAACTATAAACAAGTTTAAAGTTATATTACTGTAAACTGTACATTAACCTTCACAATATATATATATATATATAACACATCGATCAATAACTCCCGAGACTAACCAAGAGATGGCGCTCGTAGTAAACCAGTAACCAGGTCTTTCTAGAGTACTAACCTTTGCTTGAAACGTGTCAAAACTTTAAGTCGATCGGACCAGGAAAAAGGTTTTTGAAGTGAAGTGAAAAAGGTTTTTTCCAAGTGGGTGCCGCGATTGCTTTCGATGGAA
>BMAW01061230.1:35291-94261 GCA_019974015.1 Nephila pilipes
GTTAGACTCGGGAGTTATTGATCGATGTGTTATATATATATATAATTTATTATTCATTTTAATGATTAAAAAGGTGTTTGATTTTTATATTAAATGTTTAAGGCTACTGTTTTAAATATTTAGGAGTAATTTTATATTATAAAAAAAAGCCAGTTTGTGCAAAGTTGCTTTTCATACGCTAATGAAGCCCACTAAAATTATATTTTAAAACATTAAAAAAGGGCTTTTGAAACATTTTGTACTCTTGATGATGACTTTTTTTTACTGAAGATGATAGTTCTGTGAAACAAACTGCCAGTAGTTATTGTCTTACGAAAAATGCTTAATTTGATTTGAGCTTCACCAGAGCGAGTTCCTGATTAGTTGAATAAATTAATTCATCCGATTGATTTAATCACTTTTGGTGCATCAGCACTGCAACACTATTGAAAGCTTTCACGTGACTAAAATGTTTAAAGTTTTTTTTGATTGTGATGAGACATTTTCTATCAATTGGAGCATGTATAAAATATGTTTTACACTAAAATAAGTATATATAAGTAAGTATTACTAAAAACATTTTTCTTTTGTTTAAAATATTTTGCAACAGACTTCATTACCAGCTCCTCCAGACAAAAGGATTTTTTTTGTAAAATTTCTGAAATAACGTAATCGATTCCTAAATGCTTTTGTATGTACTAATTTTCAAGGGAAAAAATGAATGTTTATAAGCTTGATTTTTAAAGATAATCTTAAAATATAAAGATTACATGTAATAAATGTATAATTTACAAATAACATATTAGTAAATTACAAATGATAATGGAAAAATTGTGTGTGTGTGTAATTTGCAAAAATATTGAAAAAGTAATAAAAATGTTTATTGGATATATATGAATTATTTAAAATTTAATTTTACCCATTGCACTTTTTTTTTTCATTTAGTTCTTAAGAAAATCGTTAATTAGAAAGAAATAGAGCACCAAAGTATACATCTACAGTAATGGCATTTAAATAAATCTCTAAAAAAATTACTTTAATTCATTAAATAAAATATAATACGAAATAGTAATTATATTAGCATGTTTTGGGTTAAGACAAAAGTTGCAATGCAAAATGTGTGTGCATTTAATTTATGAAGTCTCTGAAACAAGATCTCATATACATCTTCATCAAATTTATTGATCTTAAAATACTTAATTTGCAGTTGCAGTACAAGTTGAAGTTACAAATAATAAAATTAGGCCCCGGGAGCACTTTATAAGGGAATTGAGTAGAATTATTATTTTTCAATCTATTTGTGAAGAATAATTATGAAAAAAATTTTTAATTTAAGAAACAAGTAAGTGAGGATTGACTTCAGGAATATGTACTCAAGGTAGGTAAAAAATCAACTATAACACATCGATCAATAACTCCCGAGACTAACCCAGAGATGGCGCTCGTAGTAAACCAGTAACCAGGTCTTTCTAGAGTACTAACCTTTGCTTGAAACGTGTCAAAATTTTAAGTTGATCGGATCAGGAAAAAGGTTTTTTGAAGTGAAGTGAAAAAGGTTTTTTCCAAGTGGGTGCTGCGATTGCTTTCGATGGAACAAAAACAGCAACGAGTCGATGATTCAGAAAGCTGTTTATCGCTATTTACTCGCAACAAAAAAGATTTCTTGCGGGGAAAAAAAAAAAAAAAGATTTGGAAAAGCGTTGGAACGATTGTGTCACCCTAAAAGGTGATTACCAAAAGGTGTTATGTTGATGAACAAAAAAAAAATTTGCAAAAAAAATGTTGTTTTCAATTTTAGACTCGGGAGTTATTGATCGATGTGTTATTCAAGAACAGATCAAACAATTCAAGTCTTTGCACCATGCTATTACCTTACCGAAGTAGTTTCATTTAAGTGGTTAGTTAAGACATATTACAGCAATTTACAAAACAATAAAAGTTAACCAAGATCTAAAATCGGAGCTCTTGTGAAAATGCCTAGAGGTTCTCTCTCTCTGTACTCGTTCTTAAAACTCGTACTTTAAAAATAACTCCCGTATAATTTTAGCACACATTAGAATAACTATAATACTAATTTTGAAAGTGAAAAATACTTACTTTCAGCTAATATTCAATTGCAAATGACTAAAAAGTATATTATAGCTTTTAGCTCATAGTTAAGTTTCAAAAGATTCGCATTCTGAAACAATTTTGTATATCTACATATTATAAAGTTCAGGAATTTGCAAAAGAAAATTGTTCAACATAATTACTACATTTATACAGAAATGTGTTAGATTTAATGGGAGTTTCGCTGTCGACGGTAGACTTTTGGTGCAAAATATCACCATCGAAATTGATGACTTCATCCAATGCTGATGTGAATAGAGACTATGAACTGGATTTAGACGTATAATTATCAAAAATTATGGGGGGAAATTTAGCCTTTCAACAGCAATAAATTTCGTATTTTTGCTACGATAAGAGTACTATTTTTACTGAAAAATATATTCTAGCTAATTAATAATCAGTAATCAGTCTCTGATTAAAAAACTCACCAAAACAAATAGAAGGCAAAATTGAGATCGTAATTATGATCTTAACGTACAAAATCACTTTTACATAAAATATTGGAAGGTTACTTCCGACATGCCATCACACCTTGTCATTAAATAACAGCTCAATTATAAGATGTTTTTTAAAAGAAGTGTTGAACCTAATCATTATACTTACACGGAAACATGATGCTTTGTCGAAGGTTCTGTTTAAGACGTGCATCAATCTTTGGTGAAGGATGATATCATTAGAGTTGAAGACTTCATCATATGATGTGCATAATTTCTGAAGTGAATTCTGTACACGATCCGATCGAAATAATTTTGTCTTTGCTTACATGTCTTTTTGATACATTTCTGGTGTATATTTCCACCGATTGAATTCTAATAAATCATTTATTTATAATATGTGAAAGAAACAAATCTGGACTTTTATATTGATTGTTTAATAAACACAAAGTTATGGCAAATAGCCGACATTATTCTCTTTCAAATTTTCCACTGGAAGTTTCGAATTTCAGAAATACTCCAGTATCTCCCAATAATGGACACCCACAAGAGCAGAGATTTGTCCCCTAGATACAGGTGTCCCTTAATAAGAGGTAAACACATATACTATTATCAAAGAGACCGGGATCGACAGAATCAACCCTTAAAATACAGGTATCTCTAATTTGAAGGTGTACTTTACAAGATATACTAATGTATTTTCTTCCCCATATATTATATGAACTTATGTTATTAAAAAAATAACACACACATTTGTTACTTTAGCCTTTAATGTAATCTTTAAAAGCTTAATCTAACCTTTATTTTAGTCTTTGTTCAGTATTTACGGACTATCTTAAAAATGAATGAAATGTTGTTTCTTCGAAATATAATGTGACAAACATGAGATGACGCTTCCCTGCAATATTTCTTTAATTAAGCGATTTCATCAGACTGCCTAGAAAAATTTAAGCAATGACCCCTTAATCGTTGTAACGGATTTTGTAACCTTTTTGGCGTCTTGGCGAAACCTTGGAGACATGGCAACGAAGGTTCCCGAAAGTGCTGTAATCGAGGCGAAAACTCGTCTGAGAAGAAAGTTACAAGCTTTTCCAGAATTTTCCCTTACGTCACACCGGACGGAATAGGTATAACTACACCGGGAGCCTGAGACAGGGCAGTTTTCTGTCTTTGGAATCTGCTTTGGAGATCGATTGGAAGTGGTTGGCATTAGCCGAGAAACTATCAATAATGTAACCGAGTGAATATGATGAAAAGCGGCGTATATCTGCCGGGAAGTGTAGGAGCTTGGCTTGGAAGTGCAGATTATTACTGCAGAAATGTGTCGTAGTGTGAAATAGTAAGCTGCTGACCTGAATGTTGTTGATACAATTGTGACTGTCGTTACAACTGCTGCTTTTGTTCTTATATCTGTGGCGCTAATCGGCAGAAAAGCTGAGTTCCTGTTTGAGTTTTTTTGGAATAATAATATTCATTGGCGATTTTTCGTTCGGTTTTACTCCACCTGTTTTTCTTAAAGATATATTGAATTCATGGTCCTAAAATAGGCGATAATAATAAGAATAATAAAATATCAAAAAAAGCTCTATCCAAAATTTTGCAAAGAAAAGATTTAACCACCCAATATGTGCTTTTTTTAGAATTATTATTAAATTACTCAATCAAATATATAAGGATAAAAGCAAACTGTGAAATATCGAGAAATGGACAATAGTAAACTTTTCCGATATTAAAATTAAAGGAAACGATAAGTTATGAAATTAAATATATCTAAGCTGAATGTAATTAAAATTAAAGCGAGCAATAAACTATTAAATATAACATTAAATCAGCTACATGTAATTAAAATTAAAGCAAACGATTAATTTTTAAATTAAATATATTTAAGTTCAACGTAATTAAAATTGAAGCAAATGATAGAAAATTGAAAAGTGATCTGGTACGCCGAAAGTGATCCAACTAAAACAATACCCCGTGGGTGGCTAATAAATAGTAAGAATTATTATAAAAATCTATTTCTTTTATCATTAACTTAACAGATAGAGAATAATTGCACAAATAATGTAAATAAACTTATTTTTTTTTGTTCTCTGAAAGCGGGATAGTTAATATTGGGTACACCAAGCAAGGCATTAGAAGACAAGTTGAACGTTTGGTGTTATTTTATTATTGGATGTTAAAATAATCGTCACTGTTAGTGGGGGAAATGGTGTGTCAATTCAACATGACTACCAACGTGGTCCATTATCAATTATTAACTAAAATTAGAAATTTTTAAAGCCAAACTACGAAATTCTTAATAAAATTTTTGTCACATGCTGTTATGTTGGCTAGGGAGCAATGATATTTGTTGTACGTAAGGCATTTGCTATGTTTCTTATAGAGCTACTAAGTAATAGTAGGCAAAAAGTTGTTAAGAATCCTATATGAGGCCGAGGATGATACTTTAAATAGTATTTCACTATCCTAACTTTCACAACACACAGCATGAGGATTCAAAACCTTATTAGATTTTTTATGTCATCCAGTCTTATATACGAGAGTGGCTCATAAAGATCCCCGTATTTGGAGACAGATAGCATCATTAAGGCAAATTGATGCTATCTGTTAAATGAAGAAGAAAAAAATATTTGACATGGGTTCATAAGTTAATTTTGATCTGAATAGTCATTTGCTGCCAAATCAAAATTCGATTATTGCGGCATCTTGTCATCGACGTCATCTTCAGTCGAGTTGTCACCGTCGGTGAGACCTGGATTCATCATCATGCAGCTGGAAAACAAGCAAAAATAAAATAAAAAAAAGTTAGGATGCTTCCTGTGAATCTTTCCAAAAAGGCGAACATGGTTTCATTGGCCAGCAAAGTTATAGCGAAGAATTTTCGTGGTGCGAAAGGAGTCATGATCACGAATAGAAGTAACTGAGACTTAGACAGCTGTTTAGTGAGTCATGAGGCTTACTAAAAACAAACCATTTTCAATACTACGAGCACCATCTCTTGGAATTTCTAAGGACTTATTGGACGACTCTTGTATAATCTTATAACTTGAATACAACCATAATAACAATCATTATGTGAATTTATCTCTTACTCAATGTTTAATTAAAAAAAAACCCATTTATTTACGAATATGTCGATTTGAGTGTAATTTGTCGATTAGATGTTTGGTCAGTAATTAGAAACAAAGTGAGCAAACGGCATTAGAGTTTATAATATTTTTAGGAAACAGTTGGCTTAAGTTAAAAACTGTTTTCAAGTTTGATGTAAGGCTTTTGATTATGCATGGGAAGGCTGAATTCTAAGAAACAATTAATATCCGAGTTTGTTTATTTTTCTTAAGTTGTATGTCTCCATATAAGGACAAATCCAAGAATAATTTATTTTTTAAAATAAATTCTCAAAAGTTGGAGATCTATTAAAACTTAAATAAAGAGATATAATAATGATAAATAATTATAATCCCGATATTCTAATTAGATTCAAACTAGATAAACGACAACTTTGATCTTTTCCATATTCTGCGATTACATTTTGTGAAATTAAAGACGGAATAATAGGACAAGCAAAATTAAAAAAAACATTAAAATATGTCATACATCACAGTAATTTTTCAAACATGATACGAATTAGATGATGCTACTAAGTGATTAATGGTCAATTATTTGTTTTAAATTTTGAAAACGAGCATGTTAAAAAAGATTAGCTACGGTATAGCCATAAAAGCAACCATTGATCGTGGTGAATTATTAAATCCATTGGTCAATTAATTGTTTATTTAGTTAATAAAACGATTCAATGTTGTATAATTTTTACTCAATTTCTTAAAAGGATTTTTGACACCGTGATCAGAATGTATTGAAACAAAATTATCAGTTAACTCGTCTATTTATGAAAATTTTATGTAATAATGTTACATAGAATAAATTCTTCTCATTTAGAATTTAAAAAGAAATTGGAAACTAATTTATTGACAAATGTAAAATTTGTTCATATGATTTAGAAGCAAACTGGAGTATATATATTTATATATTGTTTTTAAAACACGAGAGAGAGAGAGGCAATTAGATGGTAATAAGCAGCGGACGCAGCGCAGTCTACGTCCACCTGATTCAGTGAATCTCTTGATGAAAATTTGAGACATCCAGGCGCGTATTTTCACCATCGTAACTTAAGAGAGCAAAATTTTCCCTGCTTCGAATTTGTACACAATGCTTTCGTCAGATAGTTTGGTATTGGATGGAGCGATCTTTAGGTATTTTAGCTGAAGACGAAGAGTCTAAGAGAGATTATCCCTTCTACTTTGAAGCCTGTGAACGGCTGACTGAGTTTTGAAGAGCGCATGTTTACATAAATTTAAATTTTGAATTGAATGGTATCAGGAATCTTCCGTGTAACCCGTATTCGCAGATGTAATAAGCTTGATTTGCAAATAAAAAGGAATATCTTGAACAAAAGCGCCGGTTAACGTTGCAATTCACCTGTTCATGCGGAAAATTAAGAGATTTGAATTATTTTGAACGTGTCATGAGAGCGTTCTCCTCAATGAGTGGTTCCAGTATCTCTGAAGTCTCTATTGGCATTTCTCAAGTGACAGCTAAACCAAAACACTTCGATCGGAATAGTGGGTAGAAATCGTATGCGAACGCAAGTGGTGTCAGGCCATGTATTTCATGCAGTAACAGAAAAGCTACAATGCAACAAATAGCATCTCAATATAATTCGAGATCATCGCAAAGAGCTCTCTCTTCAAGACGCATCTTAAAACGAAATGTTTTTGATATCCGGCGACTACTAGAGTCTCTTTGATTTTGTTGCAAAACAGGATGAAACTGTTTCAATGGGATACAAAACGCGGAAAATTGAGTGCATGATAATTGGATATTATTTAGTCTGACAAATCAAAATTTCGTCATCAGCATCAATGATAGTGGCGCAAGTAAATCTTTATGGCAAATTATTTCATTAACAATGAAAAATAATATTCGCTTATGGTATGAATTTCTTGTTTGAATCTTTGATATCAACCTTAATTTCTTACATTTCTATTTTACTGTGAAAAGAAATAATTAAAATAATTTCTTCCTTTTCCAACAATGCGAATTATATTTTCAAAAATATGCTACAAGGGAGTTTTGAATTTCAGGATATCATTTGAAATTTAAGATTACAATATTCTTTTTACAGTGAGTAACAGGTCAATTGAAAAGTCCCCGGTCTACCATAGTAAAACACATTTTTTTGGCAAAATTAGTTTTTTTTATTCAACATAATATCCTTCAAGGGTGATACTCTGATTATAGCGACCCTAAAACTTTTCGATACCATTTTTGTAGTACGATTTGTCCTTTGCTTCAAAATAGGCCTCAGTTTCGGCGATCACCTCTTCATTCGACGAACATTTCTTCCCAGCGAGTATTCTTTTGAGATCTGAGAACAGAGGAATTAGTCGCTGGAGGTCAGATCTGGAGAATACGGTGGATGAGGAAGCAATTCGAAGCCCAATTCATGGATTTTTGCCATCGTTTTCACTGACTTGTGACACGGTGCATTGTCTTGGTGAAGCAGCACTTTCTTTTTCTTCAAATGCGGCCGTTTTTCGGCGATTTCGTCCTTCAAACGGTCCAATAACGCTATGTAATAGTCGCTGTTGATGGTCCTTCCTTTTTCAAGGTAGTCAATGAAAATTATTCTATGCGCATTCCAAAATACAGACGCCATAACCTTGCCAGCTGACTGTTGCGTTTTCTTACGCTTTGGAGCGGGTTCATCGTGTGCAGTCCACTCGGATGACTGTCGATTGGACTTCGGAGTGAAATGATGGAGCCATGTTTCATCCATTGTCACATATCGACGCAAAAACTCGGGTATATTACACTTGATCATCTTCAAAAACTAATTTTTTAATGTTTTCGTCGGTAACAACCTCTTTTGGGCGTCCACTGCGTTCACCGTCTTCGGTGCTCATTTCACCACGTCTAAACTTAGCATACCAATCCTTGATGGTTGATTTTCCTGGAGCAGTGTCCGGAAACTCGGCATCAAGCCAAGTTTTTGCTTCAACTGCATTTTTTCCCTTCAAAAAGCAATATTTTATCAACACGCGAAATTCCTTTTTATCCATTTTTTTCACAATAACAAAAGTTGCTTCACTCAAAATGCTATAATTCACAAACTAATGATCCGACAGCTGTCAAATTTATACACGCATCTTTTGAGGGTTAGGGCTAACTAAGAAACATATGGATTTAATTCTAGTAGAGCCATCTATGTGTCAGGCCGGGGACTTTTCAATTGACCTGTTAAGAGTAATTTTACAAATTATGATTCAAAAAGGAAATGAGAAAAGAAAATCTTTCTCTTCACTAAAAAGAGCTCCATTTTAGATATAAATATGTTAGTTTCTAATTTTTAATATATAATTTAATTCTTGCATCGAAATTAAGTATTTTAAAATTAATTACATATTTTGTATAATAATAATATAACTTTCATAATATTCTAAGGGTAAAAATAAGTACGTGCTTTTTTATATACTGTGGAAAAAAATTGCTTTTGAAAAATATCATAAATAAAGAAATACAATATGACCGTAGATTCAGTGACTTTACCGCTAGCGGGAATGTGCCAACAGGTCTCTTAAAATGTCAAAGTAGAAAGTAGACATAATAACCCAGAAGAGTTTATATATATATGTGTGTGTGTGTGTGAGTGTGTGTGTGTGTGCATGCGCGCGCGCGTGAGTGCGTGCGTTAGTGCGTGCGTGTGTAATCATTTCACTGAAATTTAATTTATCCTATATTTTGTCACATTTTATTTTTATTTTTTGATACAATTCCTGTTCATCTTTTAAATTTTGCGATCAGGAGATTTCTAAATCTACTTAGATAGGAATTTGCCTCTTTTCGAACCAGAAGGGATATTCTCTACTAGACAATGAGTCTCCGAATAAAATACCTACATCTATCACCAAGTGACCTGAATAATCCTTACTTTAACTTCCCAAATAGGGATAGTTTGTCTTTCTTCTCTCCTAATCACCGAGACGAGTTGACGAAAATTGCGGTGCGTTTCGTATATTGCACTATTCCAACGTATCCCCCTATCCTCTAATGCAGTATTAATAAATTCATGATTTTTAATTATTTAAAGTTTCCTTATTGTACCACGACTGAAATAAAATATGTTTTAAAGTTCAATAGTTTATGCGTATATATATATTTGTGTGTGTGTGCGCGTGTGTGTGCGTGTGTGTGATATGCTTCCATAGTGATTGTATTACGAGAACTTTTATTCATAATGGTCTTAAATAATCTGTGGGTTTGCTCTAATTTGCTTTCTCTTATTATTTAGTATCCGTCCATCGGAAAGATCTGTCTTAATGGTAAGTATTCAATTACATAATATCACGTGATATTGATTAGATTGGATTAATATTAATTTTTGATTAATGTTAGTTTTATGTTATGTGGCAATCAGACGACGCTTTTTGGAAATAATATAGTTAGATTCTTTCAATTCGGTTAATAAACTTGCACTTTTGTAGTTGTCCTTTTTAGCTTCTACTTGTGTTCTCCTCCATGTAATGAATTCTTGCATATAAAATAACATAAGTAAAAATGTGCAATGTTATTTTTAGAAATTCCATGAAAGTACTTCCCAAAAAATTACATCTACTACATTTTTGTAGGAATACTCACAAACTTGATTTGTGTGCGCGTACCATCCGTTAATTTACATGTTTTTTTGAAAAATCGTGCAAACTCAAACCATATAAAATGAGATGAATATTACATAAAAAGAGATGTTGACTCTTTAATTTATATAGATATTTAAATACTCTTACACTTTAAATTTATTTTTGGAAACGAAAAAATAAATACGAATTAATAATGTTTCGTACAAAAGAAACAAATATAAAATAACAATCTTCCTTACAAATAAAACAATAAAAACATTGTTTGTCATTAATAACTATGTTTGATGCAAATAGAAAACAAAAAAAAAAAAATGTAATATAAATATCCTTCATAGCAACTACAACTTAAAAAACAGATTCGAAAATCAACCTTCGTTCATCTTCAGAACTTTAAATAGCTAGAATTATACTTTTTAAAGTTGTACAGGTGTAACATCACAGCCGAGTAACAACGAGTAACTGAACCTCATCAACTGTTTCTCATAAGTAATGCTTCACTACATTTTCAAATCTGTTAAATATAATTGATATACTTTTGGATTGCATGAAATCGGTAACAGCGGGAGCCAAACGTGTAGGATATGTACAAATATATTATATTATTATGATACTCATTCAATTTATAAACAGCACAGAGAAAAACGATCAAAATAAAGCAAAAACAAATTTAATATAAAGAAAAATCAAAAGTTCTATACCAAGTTTTGCTAAAAATAGATTCAGCCACCCAAGGTACGCTTTTTTTTATAATTATTATTAAATTACTCAATTAAATGTAAGAATTAAAGTAAACGAGATGTGAAATATCGAGAAATGGACAATAGTAAACTTTTCGATATTAAAATTAAGGGAAACGATGTATTATTAAATTGAATATATTTCAGCTAAATTTAATTAAAATTAAAGCAAACGATAAATTATTAAGTTGAATATTATATCAGCTACCCGTAATCAAAATTAAAGCAAAGGATAAATTATTCAATTTAATATTATATCAGCTACATGTAATTAAAATTAAAACAAACGATACATATATTATTAAGTTGAATGTATTTAAGCTAAATCTAATTAAAATTGAAAAAAGCGATAAAAAAAAAACTGAAAAGTGATCTAGTGAGCCAAAAGTGGTCCACCTAAAACAATAGCCCCTTAGGTGGCTAATAACATACCATTGTTCCCATGCAAAATTGTGTAAAATGCAGATTTACCCTCCAAAACTGCTAACTTTTTTTAAAAATAATTATAAAATTAATCAATTAAATATTAGAACTAAAGTATTTATTATTATTTACATATTATTTTTTTCATTCATTCACTCATTCATTCGCTCTCTTATTCGTTCAATCAATCATGCATAGCTATGCATATATAACACATCGATCAATAACTCCCGAGTCTAAAATTGAAAACAACATTTTTTTTGCAAAATTTTTTTTTATTCATCAACATATTACCTTTTGTTAATCACCTTTTAGGATGATACAATCGTTCCAACGCTTTTCCAATTTTTTTTTTTTAGCAAGAAATCTTTTTTGTTGCGAGTAAATAGCGATAAACAGCTTTCTGAATCATCGACTCGTTGCTGTTTTTGTTCCATCGAAAGCAATCGCGGCACCCACTTGGAAAAAATCTTTTTCACTTCACTTCAAACACACGTTCATTTTGACACGTTTCAAGCAAAGGTTAGTACTCTAGAAAGACCTGGTTACTGGTTTACTACGAGCGCCATCTCTGGGTTAGTCTCGGGAGTTATTGATCGATGTGTTATTGTAGTCCTTTTAAAACAAATAACGTCGAAACATATTTCTTGCAAAACATCGAACAGAAAAAATGTTTAAAAATTTTCAACTTTAAAGATTGTTATAGTTAACAATGGTGTAATACATGATATTGAGTTAACCATATATTTTTCGACATTTCTCGTTTAAAAATGGCTGTAATATAATTATTTCAATAATGCTTGAGAAAGAAAAGGTTTTTTTACTGTTTTATTTGACTTAAATAAAAACTTTAAATATCATCATCAAATAATTTTTAATTTTTATAGAATAGATATCCTTAGATCAATTCAGTTCAACATCTCAATTCTGCATCAAATTTCCTTTAATATTTTAGATTCATTCGTTGGGAACTTTTAATGAAACGAGCTAAGTTTTAAAACTAATTTAAATGGTTAAATACAAAAATATATCAAAATATACTGCTTTATCTAATATTCCTAATGCATTCAATCCTATAAGTCGTAAACATCTCTACAGTGGAACATTTAAACACCACATAAAATAAAATTAAAGGAAAGTCTTTGCGAGGTTAAAACAGTCTTCTTGAAGGTAAATTTGAATCGAAATTATTTTAAATCATTTAAGTATTAAACTGTATTTTAAAGTGGTTCTAATGGAATAAAGACATAACGTAATAGTTTATTCCAAAATGTTACACATATCAAGGGTATTTTCGTAATTCACAGGCAACGAATTATTAACCATAAAATTTAAATTCCTCTTTATTTTCATAGAATAGATGACATATAATAATCAAAATAAAATAAAACAATAACAGATAAAACCTAGAGTTATTGAAAAAAATTCATTAAACATTCATAAATTAATTAATTAATTTAATTAATGGATTCATAAAGCAAAATATAAATTTTACGCTTTACCGATCATTTTTCAAATGAAAATGGTACAAAAAGTTAAAAGTAATTCATATTCATAAACATGTTTTGTACAAAGTTATTTAAATAAGACTTTTTCATGAGCATCGCCCGTGTTGATCGTTTGCATTACATTCTCATATCAACACTGCAGTCAAGATTAAAAACGTTTGTGTAACACAAATATTCAAAGCAAGAGTAAAACTGTTAATGCATTGATCCATTTGTAATACATAATCTATGTTAAACATCAAAACCTACACTGACAAGCAATAAAAATATGAAATAACGAATGTGAAGACTTTCAAACAGCATTCTTCTATTTCCATTTTTCTCAACATAGATACCTAAAAAGACATAATCAACAAGCATTTGAAACTTCAAGTGAATAAATACAATTGTCAATTATTTCCTCATAATCAGTATTAAACCATAAGCATCCCTTTTTTGAAAGGCTAAACTGTTATCAAGGAGAGTTTGCTTTCAACTATCAAACTTATATGAAAATAACGATCTTTAAAATTTCCACTCGCTACTGCTGATGTTCACTATGAGCGTCAAAATACGGAGTTGACGAAAGGAAACAAAATCTTAACAACACAGAATTCTTTATTAAGTCACTTGCAGGAAAAGAAGAATACTACATCTTTCCCTATATTCGTACCCAAGAATAACGTTTTGTAAATCAAGGAAGGAGAGTTTGTTTGGTTTCCAGTCAAAAGACACGACTGAAATTAACTTTGACCATCATGAATATAATTATATTGATTATAATAGTTTTAATATGTTTTGATATATTGATGATATTATAATACTTTAAAATTATAATAATAAAGAAATCAAACCACATGTTTAACTTTTTATCTGGCGTGCTTAAAATTATTGCAAACTAATGATCATATAATTGAATGGGAATTCTTAGATATTTATTTAAAAATAGGTAATAAATTTATATTTTGTAATATTTGTGATCAGAGTTATAGCTTTAGTTTTATGATTCATAAGGTACCTTTTGGACTAGTTCCTTAAATCTTAGTATTTTCGGAAACATTACTTATAATTACATTTTATATAACATTAGACGTGAATAATATGCACAATATTTGCAAAAACCTTGATTATTTTCCCAAATTTTATAGCCAGGCTGATTATATTTTGAATTTATCTCATATTAACTTTAAGTACAATATTTATTTTAAAAAAAAAGAGTCATTTTTTATTTATTTATTTATTATTATTTTATTTTTTATTATTTTTTTTACCGTTTTACTTTTCATATTTCGTGTTAGTGTAATATTTATCTTATTATTTTTACTCTTTCATTTATTCTAGTTTAACTTTTTTTTTTTAAAAAAAAAAAAAAAAAAACTTTTTTCTTTTTTCGCTATTTACTATTTTTGCTTTAAATTTAATTATTTCTTTGATTTTCATTTCTTTATTTTGTTGCCTATTTGGAAAGGGCGTGTTTCTTACCCGTCGCACTTTCCCTGAGCCGGAATCTGGTCCTTTTCTACTTGATTGATTTTTGGTTTGAAGGGAAGTGCTAATCTTTACACTTTAGTTGTTCTCTAATATATTTGGATCAAGTGGAGTCTGTAGAACTGTGTTGCAGTAACATATAAATTTTCTTACCAAAATACAACGATTGAAGTTTAATAAATTGTCTATATTGGCCTGTAATATATGGAGTCAACGTCTTATACTTTAAAATGGTCACACTATTTTGAGTTATCTTTTAAATAAAATATTTTCTCCCAAAAAACGATTACTGAGTAAATCCAGCAATTTTTTAAATTTTGAAGAAGGATTCTTGAAGATGTTTAACACTTATTTTTTTCAAGATAAAGAAAAGACTTTAAGTATTGACACTAAATACTTTAAAAACTTACTTGTAATAGTACAAAATGGCAGTTTTCCTCCAATTTAAAATAAGATGAAATTACTATTTCAGAAAAACGTGATTAAAAGTAAAATATGACATGTGTGCCGAATAACACAATGGTTGGGAGAGGGATTTAAGCATCCCTCCTTAATCTATCAATTGTTACAAGGAAAATGCAACCATAATAAATACATTTCATCATGCTCTTTTGAATCATGACCACAATAATATTATGCTAGGTATAGTGATAAAGCAATTAATAAATAATGTCTCTTGCGATTTTCAGAATATTTTGATTCAAACCAAATGGTAATAAGTTTTTAACCAGACAATGTATCGATGAAAGCATAGATAACTGAAAAAAGTTATCTATATTTTAGTAAGGAAATAGTATCACATGTCTAAGATTCCGCTAAATTTGTTTTCGGAATTTCAGTATATATCGAAAGAAAACGCCATTTTTAAGTGTGGAATACTTTTCATCCTTTTCGAACAGTTTTAATACAGTACGTGATCAAGTTATATTTTCTTTCATGGAACGTTACATTGATAGTTATAAGGCTTGTGATGGGACGGCCTCTATATCTCCTGCAGTTAGCTGAAAGTCCATAAATTTTAGGTTCAATGACGATTTGGTTAAGACACACACTTGAATTTGAGCGAAAAACTAGGATATAAGAATAATTAAAATCTGGAGACAATTGACGGATTATTGCGTCCTGTCACCGGAATTTGACGATGGCCAAGCAAGTTTCGTCGAAACTATTTAAGGGTTTCCAAACCTCTTCTACCATTTTCAAACTTGTTTTTTAACCACCGTAATCCTTTGATGATGCAAGATAAATAGCTATCATAGTCCCTCACTCTCAATCTCTCTCTCAGGGTGGTAAATCAAAATGTAATTAATTTCTTACTCGTTTAAATAAATGATGTTATTAATTCTCTAGTCCTCCCCCAGGCCTGCCCAATCCGCAGCCCTCGTGCCGCATATGGATCGCCTGGTGTCAACTTATGGCCCGTGGAGCTGGGGCATCTGAAATGAAAATTTTAATTTCTATTGCACATAAAAGTAACAAAAACATTCCATTATGAATCGTTTTATTCCTATCCCATTATTATGGGAATATCTCAGTACATTTTGATTCAACTATCGAAAAAAAATTTCTTCTTTGTTTTTGTTCTGAAACAATTACAATGTTGAGCTTATTTTGAAAAACGCGCAGGTCGCTCTTGCTTGAGTTGTTGATACACAATATATACTTCACCAGCAAAACATCTGAAGAGAGCAGGTGTGCATTACGAGACACGGAGAGAGGAATGTGGCGGAGAGAAATGAAATAGCAGCAGCCAGTTTGTCTGTAACAAGCCTAATATATTTGCCCTAGAAGCGTATGATTCCAAACAGCTCGGTTTCTTTTGATCACTAATAATATAGCATCAGCATTGTGTTGTAACTGCAAAACAATTTTTTTAAAAAAAATTATATTGATATTAATATATTTAAATCAAAAAAATGTTATTTCACTCAATTTATTGCAGAATTTTCTTGATTTCTGCAATGGGGCTCGGGATTATTAGTCACTTCTCGTGACTCGAGAAGTGAAAGTAGTAATAGTTTTTAAGGCTCCCGTCTACCCGCCATTTTGATTTCGTAGACGTAATGCTAATCCTATGGAATTTTGACTTTAATTCTCACATCTTTATCATTTGATCTATTTGAATGCAATAAAGTGCATTTGAAAGAGCAAAAAATAATCAATGCTTCTGTGGAATTACTTTTTTCCTAAGAATTTTAAAAATATTTTTATTCTTATTTTAATCATTCGTTTTTGAGTTTTCCGGTCTTTAAAGAATATTTTCAAATATTTTTAAAAATCTTAGGAAAAAAGTAATTCCACAGAAGCATAGATTATTTTTTGCTCTTTCAAATGCACTTTATTGCATTCAAATAGATCAAATAATAAAGATGGGAGAATTCAAGTCAAAATTCCATAGGATTAACATTACGTCCACGAAATCAAAATGGCGGGTCGACGGGAGCCTTAACAGGAGAATTTGAATTGGCGTTAAATGAGCCAACTTTTTTTAAAAAAAAAGTTAGATACTGAATTCGTCACACACACATGCAGAAACGTACACACACATACACATACATGTAATGAGGCCCACAGGAACACAATGCATTTCAAAGTAGCCCACAAAATTATTTGGGTTGAGCAGACCTGCTCTAGACATTATTTGATTAAAATTTTAAACTTGATTTGTTCAAATGGTCTTAAATTGCTTTACATAGCCGTATCACTTGTAAGAAAGCAATAAGTGAGATGAATTTTTACGCGTTACAGTTTATTTACAGTTCTAACCACCTGTGACCATTTAAATCAACTGTATTCCGCCAATCTCAAATCTAAAAAAGCTTTCTCTGGACTTTTGCTGGAGTTTATCAGAAATTTTTTTAAATACTTTATACTTCACTAAAACCAATTTTATGAATTAAAAAACTCTGATAAAAATACTTCTATTTAAAAATAATCATGTATGTTTCCAAAAGAATTTACTGCAAAAACAAAAGGATATTTTTTGCTTTCTAGCAGCATTATTTACTTCCGGTTACAGTAATTTATTTTTTTACCGTTATTAGTTAATCAACTTCAATTAATTATTCTTTTAATAAATTAAAATTCTTTTTGCGTTATATTTATTTACCTAGCAAATCACATTTTTATAGGATAAAAAGGGGGTTTATTAAAAGTTTTCTTATTTACTAATAACTTCAGGTGGTTTTTTTTATATACTCTTATCAGAATAAAGACAATTCACATATTTTAATTAAAATTTTTGAAAATTATACAACAAAAAATTCAATAAAAGATAAGCGTAAATTTGCAATAATTAAATTTTTTGTTGAAGAAAGCACGTGTATGGTATCTTACACAATTTTACCTTCTTCCGAATCCGTCTTTAATTAATGCCATTTTGTTTTCATCTGTTACCATGGTAGCCGAGAATTAATGATCGCAAGCTCGTAGTTGGAGATGTTTCAGTCGAGCCGTGTGTTGAGTCCACGTTGGCATAATGGGGAAGTTTGGAGAGGGATGTCAACTCAGATGTCATCCTCTTCAAGCAGTTTAAAATTACGATATACACGTCCCCACTAGCCTTTGAATTACTTCAAAGTTAAACGTTAATAAATAATCAGGCTATCAATCTGCCAAATTTATAGATTTTGAAGCTTGATGTATTTAATTATAGCACTTTCATTATACCACATTTTCCTCCTAGTACAACATTAATAACAATCAATCTCATTTAGATGGCCTTAACTTTGAGTATAATTAAACAATATAATTATATTTATCGATTATTTAATATAAAAGACATATAAGTTTTCTAGATACTAAAGGCTTTAAATAATTTAAACGCTATTTAAAGTGCAGAAATATAAGTAAAGGGAAACTTAAATATTTCAACACAGATATGCATCTCTTCTTCATTAAAGTAGGTCAAAAGGGGAAATTTTTGTTATTTTCAAAGGAGATTTCCAAATATTTATTATTCATTTCCATATGCCTGTTACTAAAAAAAACTAAAACTCAACGAAAATGTTTTTTAATTGTTTTACCCCATTAAAATAACAGTCCATTCATGAGTTCGATAGAAAATTAGAGCATTTACAAATGTTTGATAAACTTTTTCCTCCATTGGTTGTATAAAAAAGCAAATGGAAGTCAAGAAATTCTCCATAGCAATAAGTGCAGAAACAAAATAGAGCATTTCTTACAAAATAAGCTTTTTCCCCAGCAACATACGTTCTTAAATCTCATTTTTATGTTCCTAAGCAGCCGAAACAACAGTTTTTCTCCTTCTCATTGCTTGTTGTTACTTCATTTACTCTTAACGCTACTACGCACACAAATGGAAAGCAACCATAAAAATTTCAACAATCCCATTACAGGCAACGGTTGCATTTCTTAAATGTTGCATGACAAAACTGGATTTTGGGAGCCAAGACGCAAATCGAGTCAGGATTCATGCAACAACATGGAAGAAAATGGGGTTTTTTCTGTGCTTTTTGCATTTTGAGAAGGGTGTAATAAATCATTGCTGGTAGTAATGCTTCATGGACTATAACGCTATGTAACCGTAATATGAAATGGAATGAGATTTGGGGCCAAAGTTTTGATAGTAGAACAATGGAAACCAAGATAGCTGAATACAAAATTTTGCTCTCGTTGTTTTATTGAAAAGTTATATATATATATATATATATATATATATATATATATATATAATATCTCTCATCTAAATTTATACCATGTAAATGTAATAAATATTTTGTTTAGAAAACTAAAGATGAATTTGCTCCTATACCCTCCGTCAACGAAATTGTATTAATTTGTATTGTACTCCGATTTAAAGGAAATTATTTTAAATATTAATTTCATACGAGCTTTTGTTCAATAATTTGATTTCTGTTCTTTTGTATAATTTAATTGATGTTCTTTTGTATAACTTAATTGATGCTCTTTTGTATGATTTAACTGATGTTCTTTTGTATAATTAAATTGTTGTTTTGTTGAGTAATTTAATTGCTAAATTGTCTCCCATTACAAAAGTGTTATGGAAGACAATAACAGAAACATTAAGAATATTTTATTTGTATTTTATTACATCAGAACAGGAAAGTGAAAGGAATTATTACTTAAAAAAATTTATAAACTTCAAAAAAGAAAAAAAGAAAAGAAAAGAAAAAAGGCAAGTGAAGTGATAAAATGTTAACTTTTGAATTCGAATACTTCAATAATCTGGTATTAATAGTTCCTTGTTCACAAGTTGTTTCATACATTAAATATTATGAACCAGCATGATATCGTTTTTGATACAAAAAGCAAAAATTAATGCAAAGTAACACACAGTAAACACTATGTAAGCTCTCTTTATAATGCAGTTAAAATATTATATTTTGCAGTATGTCTCCTTTTTAGAATATACAGTTTTTATACAGAAGATATGTGTAAGATAAACAGAAAACTTGACTATCATGTAATACATTCGCCTGCAACATGCAAAAAATGTACTAAATGTCACCAATTTTTTTTTTTTTTTAGATTATGAAAACTATTGAAAAATACGAAGTATCTAGCTTTCATGGAATATTTTTTCTATCATTCAAAGAATGTTTTGCTCCTGTTTGACATTTGGAAAAAAAAATCCCGTTCGTTCTTTCCATGACGGGAATAAAATCAACGACCGTAATGATACTAACTGGACCAAAATTTTACATAAATACGTAAATTGAAAACTAGTCGAACTTTGACTTAAATAATATTCTTATTGTTGGAGCATACAGAATTGGGCCATTCAGAAAATTCTCAAAACTAAAAAAAATTGGGTTAGACTTAGACTAAGTATTAAACGGTTGCTGTAATATTGGTACTCGAAAAATCGTTTATATTTCCTTCAAAATCCAGTGCAACCAACATAGGGATATACAGACAGCGGATTTCCATTGGCTTACTGGTCATCCTTATCATGGGATATTACTCAAATAGTTCTTTTAACGTAAGTTATTTTCATCTGAAATCTTTGAAAACTACGAACGAATTGCAGTAATTTTCTAGTTACAAAATGTTTCTGAAGAGCCTTATATTAATTTCAAGTAAGTGTAGGCTTTTAAAAGACTCTTAATTTGATTTGATTACAATTATATATGTAACTAAAACTACCCGTTTCAGAAGCAATGTGAATGAGGAAACGGGAAAACAATTTTCCATATGGATAGACGATAAAATTCAACGCCTGTCATTAAGTCGAGCAATTATAATTGAAAAATCTAAAACAGTTTTAACCATATCCAGAAAGAAAATGATACAAGAGGAAAAAAATTTCATAGTTAATCGAGGTTAACACTTTTTTTGGTTAATACTTGTCGTTATTTTTTGAAATTTTGGTTAACACTTGTCGCAAATGTCTAAATATTGCATTGTTAGGTGAGTAAGAACGATTCCCAAAGTTTCAGAGCTCTAGCTTGATGGGAAGTTGGTTAAATTAATGATCGAAAATTTGATGACACACTGATACACACACACACTCACACCAAGTGAAATACATAAAAAATGCTTTAAAAAACGAGTTTTCGTATTTCGAAAGTGAAAAAACGATACCCGCACATTAAATATAGACATATTAAATAAGTAATGATGTTGAAAGCTTTGCTACATTAATTATAAATGTGTATAATACAAAAAGCAAACGGGTACTCTTTTAAATTGATCACCCTGTATAAAAAGTTGACTTATTGACTTGACTATTAGTAATTAATATTGATTTGTTGCATATTAATTAACTAGAGAAAACTTAAGACTGATTCATCGAATTATAACACATGGATCAATAAGTCCCGAGATTGTGCGGTCGTTTTTTTGCGATTTCCTCCTTCAAACGCACCAGCAAGTCAATATAATAATCACTGTTGATCGATTTACCTTTTTCGAGGTAGTCAATGAAAATCACGCCATGCGTATCCCAAAAAACTGACGCCATGACTTTGCCAGCTGACTGCTGCGTTTTCGGACGCTTCGGACGGCTTTCGCCAGCTGTGCGCCACTCAGATGACTGCCGCTTCGACTCTGGAGTGTAGTGATGTATCCATGTTTCGTCCATGGTCACGTAACGACGCAAGAAATCTTTTTTGTTGCGAGTAAATAGCGATAAACAGCTTTCTGAATCATCGACTCGTTGCTGTTTTTGTTCCATCGAAAGCAATCGCGGCACCCACTTGGAAAAAACCTTTTTCACTTCACTTCAAAAAACCTTTTTCAGTAAATACACTTCCATATGATATCTGTGTCATCTCAGCAATCTCACGGAGCTTCACTTTACGATCTTTCATTATAATTTTTGTCACTTCACTCACATTTTCCGGTGTAACGGCTTCCACAGGTCTACCCGAGCGTTCCGCGTCATTTGTGCCGGTACGACCACGTTTAAACTCGGCAAACCACCGACAAATCGTTGCTTTTGATGGACAAGAGTCCGGGTAACATTTTTCAATCCATTGTTTCGCTTGCACGGTGTTTTTACCCATTAAAAAACAATGTTTTATCAGAACACGAAACTCGGTTTTTTCCATTTTTTAAACAAACTACAAAACGACTTTACTCCAACCTCGATAACTCAGCTGTTTCTGGTCCGATCGACTTAAAATTTTGACACGTTTCAAGCAAAGGTTAGTACTCTAGAAAGACCTGGTTACTGGTTTACTACGAGCGCCATCTCTGGGCTAGTCTCGGAACTTATTGATCCATGTGTTATTTCTGAAGAAATGGTCTTAGAGTACTTCTCTATACATCATTGTAGTTTATTCGTGTATTATTTACAAAAACTATAGTAAAATTTTTTTATTCTAGGATCATTTTGATTGGAAATACACTTCAAAAACATGCAGCAAGTAAAAAATAACATTAAAAAGGCCTCGTCGAAAGTTTATTATAATATTTCAGCCCACTACTCTATAGTCCTAATTATCTGTATAGAATAGAGATCTCTACTCATAATATATATGCACTATACATATTTTATGAGTAAAGATCAGTACTCTGTATATTATACAATTTATTAGATTTTATTCTAAACTTAAATAGCGTGTGATAAATACCACTTGTGCAACATATAAAACTCATGGTTTTCTGGTAAAAAATTATAATTTATTAAGATAAATAATTCGAATCAATTTTGTTTATCTGTTTTATTATATCAAAATTAGAAAATATACATCACTTGTTTGGAATCCTTCTGTAGTTCAACAAATCAGTTAACAAAAAGAAAGAAAAAAAAAAGAGTTCAGTCTAAATTTTTGAGATTTATACACATTACTGGCCATTAAAATTGTTACACCATGAAGTCGATAACTTACATATGACAGGAAGAAGATGCTATGCTATGCAAATATTAGCTTTTCAACGCATTAATGCAAAACAGACGCCGGTAGTAACACCTACAATGTGTTTAAATGAAGAAATAGTACAGCAAGTTTCTCATATACTATTTGCAATTGAACGTTGTTCTTTGGTAGAAAGTTGCTGTGATGTCTCGTGAAAGAAGGAGAAATATTTGCCAGCCCGTTTCTGACTTTAAAAGAAGTCGAAAAGAAGTCAAATTGTAGCCTACCTGGATTGAGGTTTATCATATTGCAGTTATTACTGCTAGCTTCACTCGAGATCCCATGACTGTCGGCAGAATATGGAACTGATGGGTTCAGGATGGTCAAACGGAACGCCTTGCTGGATCTCAACGGCCAGCTATCACTAACAGCTGAGATGACATACATGTTACCAGTGTGGCCTTAGTGGATTATACAGCCATGTACTGGGCCTTGAGTCAAGAAATGAAATCGTTTGCAAGATAACAAATGTCTGCATGAACAGTTCGACGACGTTTGCAGCAGCAAGGACAGTCAGCTCAGTGACCATGGCTTAGGATACTCTTGACTCTCTGTCACAGACAGGAGCGCCTTCAATGGTGTAGTAAACGACGAACATAAACGCAGCAATGGCATGACACCACCTTTTGAGACGAATCCAGGTTCTGTTTACAGCATCATGATGGTTGCAACCACGTTTGGTGGCATTGTGATGTCGAATGCATGCACGATGTCGAATGTATGCACGTTGAATTGGCATCGTCATACAGGCTCATTACCTGGAGCCATTACCTGGTATGGGGTACCATTAGTTACAGATCTCGGTCACCTCTTGTTCACTTCGATGGGACTTTGGCCGTTACATTGGCACTATACATATTTTATGAGTTATTGACGAGTGTGATGTCAGTGGCTCTAAGCTTTCTTCGAACTGTCCGAAACGCTACCTTTCAGCAGGATAATGCACGACCGCATGTTGCCGGTATTGTTAGGACCTTTCGTGATTCAGAAAATGTTCGACTGTTCGAAAGCACATTCGGTAGACCTCTCACCAATAGAAAACATCTGGTCAATGGTAACCGAACGACTGGCTCGTCACCATACGCCAGTCGCCACAGTGGATGAACTGTGCCATCGTGTTGAAGCTGCTTGGGCAGCATCACTTGTACATGCCACCCAATCTCAGTTTGATTCAATATCTAGGTGGAAAAGAGCTATTACAGCTGTCAGAGCAGGTTATTGGGGTGCTGATTTCTCAGGATCTATGCTTCAAAATTTCTTGAAACTTTTATCACTTGTTAATTGTAGTGTAATATGTTTGTCCATTAGATATCACTTTGTTATCTGGATCTCTTCTTGGTATGGCAATTTTTATGGTCAGTAGTGTATTATCGAGAATATAAGGTTATCATTCGAACTATTTTCCAAGTTTTGATTTGAGGGAAATATTTGGTAATGTTTGAATACTATCCCTGTGCTCTTAGCAGATAGATGAAAGAAACTCTTTTTGGGTTCAGTGATTCATTAATTCCCTTGAAATCTAGGCGGAAATTAGAGCTAACGTAATTATAATCGGATGACATTTGTCGCTGTATTGCGTCTGATCAACGGATTTTGACAGCAACATGAAGAAATTTTTTTTGTCTCCACTATTAACGAAATTTGGTATGAGGCCCTCTCTCTTTACTGACTCTTTCTCATTATTTGTACTCGGTCCAACGATGACTCCTCATTACTCTTTTCGCTAACTAGATGGTAAATCCCCATTGTATTTCATAATTTAATCGTTTCTAATAACAAACGTATTTAATCAGGAACCTAATGATACGGCTTTCTTAAATTTAAATTAAGAACGAAACTACATAAAAGGCATGACCTCTTCAAGGACTTTATTAATTATGTAGAATTAAAAGTTTGTACCAATATTTCCTACATGATAATTTTTAACTTCTTAAAATATTTATTAGTTGTTCTGATATTTTCATGCTCCTAAACTTGGTTTTAAATTCCACTGTGTACATTTTTGAAGAAAATTCCTGTAAAAATTCTCGAATTTCTAGATTTTATAGTTAAAAATGTGTATATTTAAAAAAAATTTGAAAAACACATTACAATTTTGATACTTTTATCAGAGAATTGTATGACTTTAAAAGAATTTACGATTATTTACTGGTGAAGTATTTCACAGAATTTTTAATCTATTCTGTCTGACAAAGGTATTGACAGAATCAAGAAATCTTTAGAAACTAGTCGAGAAAATTAACTTGTCATGTCGTCATCAAAGTGTTGTATTAATTATACCTGACAAACATAAAATCCGAATCCGTAGACTTTATTTTCCTCATCGCTGTCAAAAGGATATAAAAGACTGAAAAAATATAATACCTTACAGAAAGTTTTAAAATAAATAATAAATTAATGTCTCTTTTTAAAACTTCTACATAAATTTTATTTATCACTTATGAGTTTCAATTCTTATTGTTCAATCTTTCTTTAAAGAGAAAAAGTAATGCCTTTTTCCATCGTTTTCAACTTATTTAAATGCGCTTTTTCTTTACCTGAAGATGGCTAAATGATTCAACACATTAGCATTCAATAAAACTTTATTTTGTCACATTTAACAATCATGTACAAGATGCCTGATTAAAATATTAGCCTGACCTTTTCTTTAAACTTTTTACCTTTCGGTTTTCAGTTACAATATCAGTTCAATTCATTACTCATACAATGGAAAAAATATATTAATGCTTTAATTTAAAAAATATTGAATAAATCTTAAATTAAAAAGTATTACACTCTTTAATGTACATATTCAACCTTCTTACTAATTAATTAATTACATTTATTATTATTATTTTTATTTTTAATTAACTTAAAACTCATTTTGATGGTTTGGTTGGTTTTATTAACGTCACACTAAAAGCAACATGAGGGCTATTGGAGACGAACCACGTAATTTGGAATCTCGGTCAAGTTACGAGGATGACACCTCTGAGCTGGTATCTCCTCCCCTCCTCTCTCTCTCTCATAACTTCCACATCACGCCAACGGGAGAACTTTGGGCCTTGACAGAATTAACATGGATCAGCCCCCGTTATAATGACCCATTTAGACCCGCCATGTAGACTCATTTTGATAGATTTTGAACTTGAAACAAGTTTGCGTATGCTGAATCTAACTGTAAGAATCTGAATTAATTTCTGTTCCAACAAACTTGTTTTAAAAGCGAATTACTGAGAATTTTTTTTAAAAAATACAGGACATTTACTTACATTTCTATTTAATAAATCTAAACTACTATTAAATTGCAATTGTAAAACTAAATAAAAAATTAATTCTAAATTTAAAAAAATTAATTCTAAATTTAAAAAAAAAATTTAATTGCAAATAAAAAAAATTAAATTAAATAAAATTAAAGTAATGTAAAACAGCTAGATTTTCTATTAGTTTTACATTTGCAATTATTATAATTTAATATCCTTAATTGTATACAATAATAAAAAATAGATATAAACGATGCGCATCAAATTTTGTATTACTGAAAACTCATTTATTAAAATCCTAATTTGGATTAAAAATATTTATTTCATTTCTTTAATGTGAAAAAATCATAAACCTATATAAATGAAACAGTTATGGATAAATATGAAATTTTAAATAGGAAATATATAAATTCCCTTTCTTCTCTTATCTTATGCTAGCTATAAATATCTAACGAAACTCATGCATAAAACTTAACATTTTGTCTCGTAATGGAGATTAAACAGATGAACAAAGAAAAGAGAAAAAAGGGTCTAAAAATGTAAGATGTATGTAAATTCAAAACAATATTTATTGCAAGTGTAAAAAATATATTTATTGCATTTTCTTGCGATTTGTTTCAATGGATATTTTGAAAATGTTTTTAATTCATACTGGACTCGTGCTGCCATCTGGTGATAGTTCTGCATTAAACTACTGATATAAAATATACATTTATATATGCCCATTGTATAACAGGTGGTACAGAAAAATAATGCTCCTTCTATTCAGCGTAAACTTTTTACAATTTCAATTTTCAAAATCTTTATATTTAAAAATATTCTTTCTTTTGATAGGAATTGAAACTGAATACTTTTGATCATGTGTGGTCTGCGTAAATCAATTTTATTTTAATTTTTAATGTTTGACAGAGCTGATCATTAATATTTTTTTTTTCAATGTCAATAAAAATTGCTCAAAATGAGTTGTAAATAAGAAGAGGTAGTTATCTGTTAGAAGTAAAAGCAGAGAGAAGCTTGGAACAATTACGAAAAGCTGGTTTATAAAAGTCATATATAAAAAGACATATATAAAAGTCAGCGCAAGCTTGGGAATTCAGCAACATCAGTAGTAGGAGAAATAGTGACGTAAGAGTTCTTGGGAGAACTTCTCCATCCTTTACGTGCATACGCAGCCGGAGCTTACATGGCGCGGTGAAATCTATTTTATGTTGGGGAAGCGAAAGCAAATATGCTTTAATATCTAACAATTCCCTCTCTCAATTCTTATTTCAAATACAAACACAATTAAGTAATTTTCGAAAGAATATTATATTATGAAGCCTTAAAAATATTATACAAGCCCTAATAATTATATATAGATATGATAAGATTAATTACAGGTACATGTTAATCCAATTAATTTGCTACATACCTTATGCTTATTAAAATTTACTTATGTCCTTAATTTTTCGTTTCTCCTAACTGATTAAAATTTATATTGCTCAAAAGTTCACTTTCTTCCTTACTTCTTCTAAAATTATTGGACGTGCATTAGAAGAAAAATACATTTTATAAAACTACTCGCTCGTTTGATAGGAAATAATCGAATGCTGCATAAAAAATGAAAGCGGAATTTTGGAAATTGATTAAAATTATAATTATTTATCGTTATTAATATTATTCACATATGGATACACAATGATCCTGGAAAAAAAAATTCTATTTCTAATTTAACAAATATTTCGTATTAACTCATCTATGTGTAAATACTATTTCAGTGTACGTAAAAGTGAGGATCTCTCTCTTAGTGGGTAGGGACATATTGCAATTTTTCCAAAAGTTTTAGGCATCTAAATTTGAAATTTTATATGAACAGTCATGCCTGTTCTTATAAAAGAGATAGGAATAGATTTTGGAACATTAGGATATTATGTCATGGCTAAAGGGGATGTAGTATTGTTAGACTTGGTAATGAAATCTTTTCAGCAGTAGATAAATAATTTTGAAGTTGAAATGATTGAAAAATTGACTGCTCTTCTTGAAATCAATCAAATGTCTACCACAGAAATGATTTATGCAATCAATTAAAATAATAATCGGCACATTCTTATAATTACTTGTGTGTGTGATGAACATACCCTTAGTATACATACAAAAACACCCATTATTAAAAAATACAGTTGTGCTAATTTAATGATATATATTTTAATTATTATTTATTTTACAGTATTTAATTTTTACAACTAATCATAATTTCACCATTGGCTGTAAAAAGTTAAAAATCGCGAACAGTGCTGGTTCTAGGCTGTAGGCAAGGTAGGCGATCACCTACGGTGGTAAAGCTTAGGAACGGAAAACCCAATCTGATTAGAGTGCAAAACATACACAAAAGCAATCCACAAAAATGTATTTCAATAAGGTGAATCTAGAAAATATATTAGTTCTAAATATGTTGGTATGAGAAGGGATTTTACGTATATTATCATTCACTTAATTGCTTGAAGAAAATACTCTACCCTTCCGGTATTACTAGTGACAAGCTTTATGAACATAATAATGCAAATTCCCTTAAGTTAATTCAAACGCTAGCTGAATTTGATCACAAAATTGAGGAACACTATCGTGGAATCCACAGTAATGAAGAGAAGAGAGTGACATATTTAGTGGAAAACATTTAGAGTGAAATTGTTGGACTATAATATAATTGGACATAACATAAAGTCCAATATTATTGTAGGATATTGTAAGGTTAAATTAAGAGACGATGTATTAGGATTCCACTTTTATTTCAATGATCTGGTCCCTGCTCTCGGAGGGTAAAAGCGTGCGCTTCACAGGAGAGTGCGAGAAGGGGAAAGAAAAAAAAGGAATTCGACAGTCGCTATTGCTGGAGAGCTAACGCATGCACAGATAGCATTTTTAGTGCCTGCGTGAGTAACTACTACTCCTATCTGCCGG
The DNA here is from genome assembly GCA_019974015.1 of Nephila pilipes. Taxonomy (NCBI): domain Eukaryota; kingdom Metazoa; phylum Arthropoda; class Arachnida; order Araneae; family Nephilidae; genus Nephila; species Nephila pilipes. The sequence goes on from BMAW01061230.1 coordinate 64,170, forward strand.
AGGGCTCACGCATGTTCAGATCGCAATGAAAGTGCTCGCAAGAGAGAGGAGTCGCGGATCTCTACATTATAAAATTCTTATTCTTAAGTGACCTCCCAATGCGATTAAAGTTGAAGAAATTGTATTGGGAGTAAAATATGTTTCTATTGATCAATCAGAATCGGGATTTGAAAGAAAAGTCAATGAAAATCTTTTGTGTTTCTTCCTATTGGGATATCTACAGGTAAGGAATTATCTGAAGTTTTATTAAAAGAGTTAAATGGGTTAATAGTGGAAAATACGAGAATGGCTCAAATATGACAGGCGACAAATTAGGAGTACAAACCAGAATTAAAACTTTAGGCCCTAATGCATTTTACGTATCTTGCAGCTGTCATTCTTTAAATAGTAACAAACGATTTGGTAAAATATTCTTTGGAAGTAGTAAACTTCATGAATATGGTTAAAAAGATATATAGATCCCCTGCACATCGACTATTTGTTCAATTATATTAAGAGAACGTTTCAATACTCTTACACTGAAACCAATGAGCGACATTCGTTGGGAAATTCGTATAAATTTCCCAAGCCCTGAACGCTTCCAAATTTGGCATAAGAATTTGAGCCAAGAATCCGATAAAAATGCTACTTCAATTCAAATATTTTGATTTAACCTAAGCCACTCATATATTTAATAGCCTCTTAATTTTTTTAAAAAAAGAATTAAGATCGGAAAATTCCTTTGACATTATTTTCTTAGTGACTGAAAATTTAATCAGCGAAATCGACAGAATGAAAAGGTTTATATTTTAAATAAGAAATTATTAAATTTACTTAATGGAGTTACTGTTTTGTGTGTTACTGTTCTGCAATCTGATATTATTTTGAATGGTTTTTTTCCTCATTATTATAGATGCAACTGATGTTATTTACAACTTCACGTTTATCAGCTAGATTTTTTGATGTAGAAAAAGCAAATGGGATATCTAGGCTGAACAATATTACTGTTGTAACGTCATTTTCGAATAAGTTAGATATTTTGTCTCGATTTTTTCTTTCTGCACTCGGTTTACGACTCTGCAAGTATGGAAAATTGCATTAAAAACTTTTTAGGTCAGAATATCTCTACATCATTGTTAGAAAAAATACTTTATGGTGGTTAAAATAATGGGATACAAATTTGTCACAGGCATCATAAAAATGTGGAAATAGTTTTTGACTAATCTTTTAAAACCAAATGCATATTCCAGATAATTTTAGTCCCAAAGGTAATTATTTTTCAATAATTTTCAAAATATTTAATTTGTAGGACTCAAATGTTGTCATTTTAAATGTACTTTGAATTGATATGAATACTTTTGACTGGAATTTTTCTAAAAAAGAGAACTAAATATTGTCCCCATGTAAAATAAGGCTCCAGGGAAACCGTACAACGGGTTTTCATTATGCAAATATCAGTGAAATGGAGTTAAATAAATTTGCTGAAATATGTGAATAAATATTTTACATTTATATTTTAGTGTAAAGCTAATATAATTGAAACTGGAATGATTAAAAACTAAATAAATTACATTTAGTTAAATCAATAATTCAAAAAGTTTCAATCTTCATATTTGGCAATGAATATCTCTTAATGTCAACAACAAACAGACACTTTCTGTTTTGTTTTTAAGGTATATATATAGATTTTGTTGCGAGTTGCTTTGGGAAACTTTTGTTACCTGAAGAATATCTGCTGAATATTGGTCATAGTAGTCAAAATTGTTAGTATCTTCCTTTTATACTTAGGTTAGTTAATATGATGCGTGCGTAGAAATACAGATGTTACATAAAATGTATATATATTTTAATAGATCTGGGTTTCACCTTAGATCTGCTATTCCAATGACTGTTATGTTAATTAAATACATTTATTAAAATAATTCAGTCATGTTATGGAATTCATAATATTCATATGAACAATGTATTCTTAATTCGCAGGACACCAATGTTTTAAAAGTTTAAAATGCTTTTTTTGTGTGATTTCTCATTGTTTTCATATTGTATTCCACCTGTATTCCTTATATATTTATTTTCATTCATAAATTTGGACTTAATTATGCCATTTTATGTCATCGTTTATAAAATGAAAATGTGATTATTCAAAGTTTGTGTAATCTTAAGTTAGTAATTTTGTGGTTTTCGGTAATTGATTTTGCTTCTGTTTTAAAGGCAGATTTGAATAATATTCATAAGAATTGAACAATTTCTCATCTAATAAAAATAAATCTCTTTTATTTTTACACACAGATGTTTAATGATAGAAGTATTAAAATAAAATTAAGTAAACAAGTAATCTTCTGTTTCTTCTATTAGAGTTAGCTATAATTTCTTATAGAATGATATTTTAATATTAACAAGTAAAAGAATGTTGATAAAGGTTGTAATTTTTATAAAAGCAAGGTTATATGGTAGTGATTAGATTCATAAGTGCAAAAATAAATTGGCTAGCAGCAAAGAAAGTTTTTTTTTTTTTTTTTAAAAAAAAAAAAAACAATATCAGAAAAATGAAATAGTTGATTACTAAGTTTATAAATATTAGCATTATCTCATCTCATAGGTTTTCTTTCATTGTCTTAATTGGTCTTTTTCAGTGAACATATTCCTTACAGTTAATATTGAATATTGGAAGACAAGGATTTACAAAGATACAAAATGCATTCCTTGTAGGCCAGCTTGTTCTTTTAGTAATATTTCTTCAATCTAATTTGAATTATTCTATAAGAAATATCATTATTAAAATAATGTTTTTAGCAATTGCATAAGAAACTAGTGACAAACTTTCAAAATCATTATGTTTTTGTCAAAGTCCATGTTAAATCTTGACAAACTGCACATATCAACATCTTATCTATGCAACTTTTGAAAATTTTGTAATTTGGATTTGCATTGATATAATGATTACATTATAAAAATATACTGGATTTCAATTATTTCTACTTATTTTTCAAAATTCATATGTACATGAATTTAATAGATGTACATGGAAATTTAGGGTACAAAGTATATTAATCTAATGTAGAAAATGGAAAATTAGTACGTGTATCACTATCTGTGCATGTTGTAACCAATAATTATTTTAATTAAAAATATATCAGTGAAACCTTTCTTTTAAAAGTTCTGTGAGATTGAAGTATGAAACTGACACATACAGTATACACAAAATTAATTCTTATTAACCTTTTTGTTGCTGTATCATTTTAATTCATATGCAATTGTGAATCCAAGAAATAACGAAATGATTCAGAACGAAATGAAAATAACGAAATGATTCAGAATATTATGATTGTTGAACAGCATCACTCTTCTAGATATTCAGTTTATCTCTCATCAATTTTGTTTTTTTCTTGACATATTCTTTTTGTTCAAACAATTTTCATGTTGAACAAAAAGAATATGTCAAGAAGTTGTTATGTTGAAGGATATGTTATTAATTCTTCTTTACATTCATTGCAACAGTCTTGTTTGACATTAAATATGCAGATGAGAAGAACATATTCTACACATTCTATGCTAAGCCTTTTCTCAAAATTGAAAATTTTATTCATGTAACTGAATAAATTTGAAACTAATAGTAATTTATTATTTTATGAAATTTGCTTTTTTGCTGTAATAATTTATAACCATTAATGCTTTTTTATAAATCTCTCTGTTAGTAGTGTTTGGATATGTTTGAGTCTTGAGATTCAGAAATTTATATAGATTACAAAAGTAATTGCTATTGAGAACATGGATTTCCCTCTACTTTTTCTTTTCCAAATATTGATAACATTTGAACAATTTGTAATGAAAAAACATCTCTTTTTAGATGAACTCTCATGTATTTTGTTAGATTAAACTTTAATCATGATTCTGTAATCCAGATATTTCAAAACTAACATTTAACTTAATCAACCATTGTTTAGCTTTTCCAAACAGGCAAAGTTTGTTAAAGATCCCCACCTCAAATAGCTGAACTCATTTGAGATTTGATTGATTAAAGATCTGAAAAGTTTGTGAACCAAAATTTGTAGTACAGATTATTTATTCACTTATGTTTTCAAAAAATTGTTTATAGTTATACTGTTTCACAATTTATTAAAAGTTTTCTTTTTACACTGATATACAACCTTTTGTTGAAATACAAATAACCCCTAGTTTTAGAATTTTCGAAAGTAAGAGTTTTAAGGAAATAAGTAATTAAACAATATATATATATATATATATATATAAACTAATCGATAATAATAATAAAATATTACTCTGACTCATATTTTTTGTAAATTATGATTTATTTGTTCACATCCCTATATTATTTTTGTCAATTTACAAGTGTCAATTATTACAATATAAAATGTGTAAAGTTAGTGTTATTTACTGTAATCAATTTTTAAAAATGCAATTCCCAAAACATTTAAATAAACTAATTTATAGTTATTGAGTATTATATGCTATACAATAAAGTATATTAAATAGGTCTAAGTAGTTAACAATATAACATTTTTAATTATAGTGTATATTTCAGAAGAACCATAAGAGAATTATTTTTATTTTTCATTTATATTGGATCCATTAGTATCTAAACTGGCATTCATGAACCTTCCTACCTAAAATAAATCTAGTTATCACTTCAAAATTCTATATACTGTTAAACTTAGTGTGGTATTCCAAGTAGGATGTATTTAATACAAAGCATACTCTTGTGAGCTTGTATTTTATAATTTTTTTTATCCTTGAAGCAAAGATTTTTTATTTCAATTAATGAAATTAAATTAAAATTAATATTACCTTTTTTTTGGCTGTTGAAAGCAATAAAAAATTAGATTAAAATATGTTATGATTAATTCTGTCCTTTTCTTTTTTATTTAGGTGTAATGGAGTGTGAAGTACCTCAACGTCCACATACAGTTGGAGCTTTGCCAAAAATGTGTGTTCAGTCTGAATTAATTATGACTTTACTGCAGAAAATAGAAAATGAGGCCAGGGGACCAATTTCAAGACCCCGTAAGTTTCATTGATTTAGTTTATGAAATATAGGATTTCATACATTAATGTAAATGGTAATATTTAAAATTATTTTGTATGTCATTTATTGTTCATTTTATCTTTTTCTATGAGTTTTATACATAATATTTATTTTGATGTATTAATTTATAATTTTACAAATTATAAATAATTCAATAGGTTAAAATACAATTTATTAAGATAAGTTGGAGTAAATTAATACATATTTGAGACTTTCTTTCCTTTTGTATATTCCATTTGAGAAATATGTATATTGTTTTGAAAACTCGTTTAGCTTTGAATGTTATTTTCCAAATATTTTTCTTTATCTATGAATCTATATAATCTATACTGTTATTTATAATCTAAATATAAAAATATTTTTAATATTTAAAATAAAAAAATGTTTTTGAATATGTTATTCCATCAATAATAAAATAAATAATTTTTAAACATGATTTTTTAAAATTATATATTCTAATTCATTCAGATCTACCTCAGAAAAATCATATGAAAGAAAATTTAAAGAGACTAAAAGACATACAAGCTCAAGCAAAGAAAAAAATTGCAGAAAAGCAACCATTGAAGCCATTAAAAGTTCCTAACCATTATCGGGAAGTCCAACCAAAAATTTTACAAAATGTATGCATCTAATCTTTTGATGAATTATATCCAATTTCTTTTACAATTGCATATTTTGTTGATTAGTATATAATCAGAATTGCAAATGTAATGAAAAGTCTTATGTGAATATTTCAATATTTAATAAATAATATGAGTTTTTTTTTTTTTGAAAAATGAGTTGTTTAAAGGGAAGAATCTTTGTTGTTTTCTTAACATTTTTTTCTTAAGAATTTAATACTTTTTTGTAGATATTTTTTGTAAATTTAAATACTATCATGTTTATTTTAAAAATTAATTATGTTATGTTCATTCACACAACTTTTTATATTATAAAATTTTTTGCTTGGTATAGTGTGTTAATAGATTTTTCTAATATATCATTTGAATATGATATTTTTAGACACAAATTTATTGTGTGAGAAGATAAATTCAAGAGAAGCACAATGATTTCAGTAGTTATTACTGCTTGCTTTGTAAAATATCAAGTTCATGCATAAGAGACACTTGAGTGACGTGATTGATTTCAGTTCTCTTTCATATATCATGAAATGTATCACAAGTAGATAAAAAAAGCACAACAATTGCAAATTCTCTTTTTTCATTTACACAGTCATGCTTCTAATAAATTAGATGATTTGTAACACATTTTTTAAAATATACTTTTGCATTTATAGAAATATTTGAAAAAAATAATAATATAATTTTGGGATATATTTTCAAAAGGTGCCTTTAAACCAAGACAAGAGAATTGATAACCCTCCCAAAACTGCTGGACCATTCCGAAATCAACCTCCACTTTCTCCCTGCCTGAGACCTAAGTCAGAGAGGATGAATACTTCTCAACAGTACAGGTCTCTTCCTGACTTGAATCATACTGAAGGAATTGATCAGGTTTGAAATGATATACACTTACACTGTCTGTTTTCTTTCTCTTTAATAGTTGAGTTCATGGTCAAAAAATGAAAATATTGACTTGTTACAGAAAGAATTGGAAAATTATATATGAGTGATCACTGAAAGATGCTCTTAATGAATATTAAAAATGAAATTGCTTCTCTAGATCAAACAATAGATAATGCAGGAAGGAAGAGCAATTTTCTTTTTCTTTTGTATATTTTTTTATATAGTTGTAATTTCAAATTCTTTTGCTTTCAATGTTTTTTTTTATTAAGATGTTATAGCTTATAATTCTCAAATTTATTAATAATCAACTCATAAAATTACTTCTAATACAATTTTTTTTATAGAATTCAGATAAAGATGTGAAAAGTCCCAGAAGTGATATAGAATCTGAAAAAAGTTTTCACAGTACTGTCTGTTCTAAAAAAAAATTGGAAACTAAATCAGAAGTACGCCACCGTTTGGGCCAAATTCCAAATTAGTAAGTTTTAAAAATTAGCAGGTTTAAAATTAATTTATTTAGATATAATTGAAGTTTTTAGCAGTACTGATTTTGCAATGGTGAAGAAGACTTATTTAATCTTGTTAACACAATTTTTCAGTATTTTCTAAGCTCCTGCATTTTGATAAAATGTTTGAATTAAATAAAATTGTAATAGTTGGTATTTCATCAGTTTTTCAGGTTCTAATACAACATTAAGATTGAGTGAAAATTCGTTTCTTTCAATTTACACTTTTTTTTTTTTTGTCGATGGTGACTTACTTATTCAAGACATAAATCTATAATTTTATACTGGACCATTAATACTTAATGAATAATTATGTAACCAGTTGATTACTTTTCACATTCGTAATCATATTTTGAAACTCAACATACTACATTTTGTCTCGATCACAAATATGCAGATATTATATAACTTTTATTTTTCTCTGCATTTAATTCTGTTTATTTGAAAATCTATATTTATTATAAAATTCATTCTAATATTTATATTTCATAATATCCAATAATCTTTATTATACAAAAAGAACTTTATAATACTTATTTAAATGAAAATTTTTAACAAGTACAAAAAAGAATTTAAATAGCATTTCATCTTATTACTCATTTGAATTAAAATAAGTTTAAGTAATGTAAAATAAAGTTGGTATTATTTTCTTACTTCCTGTGACGCACATTAGTATTATATTAACATGAGTTATAAATCAGTTTGAAACCTAAAAAATGGACAGTGAAATTTAATAATTTATACATGAATCTTAACAGAAAAATTATGGTTATGGAATTAATCATCACTTGGATATGGTTCGTAATTTTTTTGAGAACATAAATGTGAATTGAAAATAATACATATAACAATAGGATGTTAATGAGTGCATTAGTTTAAAAAAAAATGTATTATTTTCCTTTTATGTGTACAATTTTTGTTTGTCAAGGGAAAATGTAATTTTTACAGACAAGTATTTTATAGTTTAACAGAAAGAAAAAAGCAATGGGAAATGGAAAAGGAGAGGCAACTAAAATTAAGAGAAGAAGCAAGTATCCCCCAAGGTTATACATTGTTACCTGATGAAGAAAGAATTGAGACATTAGAATTATTGAAAAAAAGTAATGCAATCATTTATATCAATAAATGTAGTTATATTTTAAAAGTAGTTTTTTATTAAAAGTTCAGAAATAATGCATATATGTATTTGTTCTAATCAAATTTTTTAAAGATGTATGATTTTAGTTACTTTGCTATTTTAAAATGCTGAATTCATTTTATTTTTAAATATTTGTGACATTTGCAAATTTAGAAATGTGAAAAATTCATACTGATGCTGTTAATTGACAAAATTAAATTATTTCTTACGACTTACAGGACATATATATATGTTAAATTGTATGTACATCAGGTATGAAAAAAGTTAAATTGTATGTAATGTAATCAGAAAAAGTTAAGCACCTTTTGAACAATGTTTCTTTGATTTTACATTTTCATTAAAAAAAAAAAGGTATGAACATAGTAAGTTGTATATTAACTATAACTTATTCTTTTTCTAAACCTTCTGAAACTTTTGCACATTTTTCACTAAAGCTGAGCTAAATAATAACATTAATGCTCAAAGAGCCCCATATTGTGTGTATAGTCCTTTTATTTATATACAAGGTTACTTCATGATTTGGAAAATATGTCTAATTATGCATATGAGTATATATTATACAATTCAGTGTATAATTAGTGAATTGAAGTCACAAGTAAATGCTTATTAGACCTAATTAAAGATTTGCTCATTTGTTCAAAAATTAAATATTTTTTGTTTTCATTTAATCTTTCTGGTATGCGAATGATGAAAATATTAAATGTATCAAATAATCTGATTATATTCATTGCAGTGTTAAATTGTAAACTGATATAAAATGCCTCCAGTCACAGTCTAATATTTTAAGAATTTCAATTAAGAAAAATATTAATGTTCCATTAAAAAAGCTGCATTTTGTTTACTAGAATGATTTCAATTTTAAAACTAAAATGAAGTTTGTTTATATATCAATTGTAATTGTTTTAAATAACTGTTACAAACAGAAAATAAATTTTTATGTCAATGTTTTGTAAAATTTCATTCACATAACTATTATGAAAAGAATTTATACTTAAATTTTACATTTTTTTTACTCTTTATTAACAATAGCCTATGTTTCAAATCACCATAATACAGTATAAAAGTGGTGAATGAATAATTTAAAATGCAGTAATTAAAGCTTTTGCCAAAATTGAAAAACATACATACAATATATAGTTATCAGTCATTCCTAATTGTATTTATATCTTTTTTGTTTTCAAGTTATAGTAGTAAATAAGTTTTAATTGCTTTATTATTTTGTTTTTGTGACATAGATCAAGAAGAAATAATTCAAAGCCTTTCTGCACTTCCTGTACGGAATGATACAATACGACTAAGGAGTTACAAGGAAGAATTGGAACGCCAGTTAGCAAAAGTTGAAGAAGGAATCAAAATATTTTCTAGACCAAAAGTGTTGATAAAAAATGATTCATAACCATTATACTATTTTATGAGAACTCATATGAAGTGTTTTTACATATATTTTGTTAAAAATATAGATATTTAGTAAACTGTAAAGTATAGATGAATTGTATAATATATGTGACAAAACTATGTCTCAATTGGGCATATAGTTGATTTATTTAATGTAAATAAAGTCACAAGCATTATTATTTTTAAAATCCTAAAATGAGTTAAACAATAAAAAAAAAAAAAATCACAATTTTATATTTGTATTTATGAAATTTTTTCCAATGTACTTATTTTTTTAAAATCATATTTTGGTCACATGAAATAATATTTATTATAAGTGATATGAATTTTGAATATCATTATGCACACATAAAAATCTTATTATTAATGAACTAAAATACACTTTAATTTATATGTTTGAAAAAAAAATAGAAACATGTCTTGAGTGAAATAACAAGTTATAACTTTGATATTTTTAAACACCATGATTATATCAAAATTGTGTATATATATTGTTTGGTGACAATACAAATATAATGTGCAAAATTATTTTTACATACCTACTGGATAATAGCATGTATTTAAATGTTGCTAATGGTTGAATCCAAAGGAATTTTTCAATTTCTTAATGTTTTTTTAATCAATATTAAAAAAACACTAAAGAAATTGAAATATATATATATTAACAACTAGGCTATATTTAATAAAATAAAAACATTTGAATAATTCACCAACTAATAATTACTAATATACATGACTGCAAATTTCAAAATGGATTTGAAATTATCATTGTTTTACATTTTAACAAAAATATATAAATAGCATTTTCCTCTTTATAGTTTGTGAGATACAAGGTGTGCATATTAAATAGCGATACTGATGCTGCTACAGAAGTACGCATGCGAACAACAGCTGAAAACTTCTCTTTCGAATGCAGTGCTCCTGGCTTTTATAAACAAATCCTTACAGCATTAGCCTTTGTTCAAATTAGTTATTTTATTGTTTTGTTGGAAAAATGATAAGTGAGCATCGAATTATTCCGAGATTTCACATGAAGCTTGGAAAAACCACTACTGAAACTTATAATTTATTAGAAGTATATGATAATGAATGTTCATTGCCTGCACATGTTTTTGAGTGGTTTAAGCATTTTCGAGATGGATCAGAAGATGATACATGCCCTATGTCAAAAATGGACGACAATATAAATAATCTGGTTTGATCTGAATGTCAATTAAGTATTCAAAACTGTATGAATTGACAAAGAATCCAAATAGCAAATTTTACATAAAAATTTTAAAATGCAAAAAGTGTGCCTAAAATTCTCACATTTGAACAACAAAAAACTCGCAAAAATGTTTGTACTGACATTTTGAATGCCATTGCAAATGACCCATATTATTGGAAAGGATAATTATGTGTGATCAATCATGGTTTTTTACTTATGATCCTGAAACGAAGCACCAATCCATGCAGTGGAAGAGCTAAAAATGCTCAGATGGGCAAATCAAATATCAAAGGAATGACAATTTTTTATTATATTCATAGGATTGTGTGCCTTCACTGGTCTCCTGGGGGTAAAACTGTAAATCAACACCTTCACATTCTTTTTGAACTCTGTGAAAGAACAACGAAAAAACGAACTGAATTGCGTTAGGACAAGTCATTCCACATTGTCTGTCAAGAGGCTTCTTTTTTTTTTAATAGCATCCTAGAGCTAGATTATCCGTCATATTCACTAGTTCTTGCGCGATGCAACATCTGTTTCTTATGGTGAAATTTGCATTAAAAGGAACAAGATCAGTGTCCATTAAAGCTGTGAAAGAGAAAGTGACACATGGCTTGAAGGAGCCGACAGAAGAGAATTTCTAGCGCTATTTCAAACAATGGAAAATTTGCATGGGATAGAGGTGAGTATATATTGAAGGTGGTAACAAGTAAATATGTGTGATTTCAAAATACAATGTTTTACACCTCAGTCTCATTATTTGATAGCCACACTTTGTAAACAATTTACTTTAGATTGAAATGACTACATACTACTTTAACGATAATACTTCTCATATTACATTAAACTTGAAAAGATGTTTGTTGACATGATGAACATATTTTGTGTACATCAAACAGCTGTCAATTACCAATGGCAATTTTAGCACTTAAAAAATACCAGATTTATAAATATGTAATAAAAGTCAAAATTTAAATTTTAGTATCAATTAAATTTTAAACAATAAGCAAAAATATTTAGTTCTAATTTCCTGTGCATTATTGAAAAATTGAGCTAATATATTTGATTCAAATATTTTTGTCTCATTCTTTTGCTATTAAACAAACAAATCCAATATTCCCCTAACTTCCACACCAATGTAAAGATTTTGAGCCCCAAACAGATTTTTTATGTGAACCCTATTACACTAATGGTCAACAGAATCAGGTCTTGATTGCACAAGTGCAAAAGAGATATTGCTGGCACATAGCCAGCAACCATGACCACTTAGCAATTAAGGCTGCTAAATTCATATTAAAAATAAGTCACCATTCTTTTATAATTAAATAAGAATTTTACTAAACAACCACAATTTTGTTAACTATAAATTCTAAGAAAAATACAGTGAACAAAACGTAGATGACATAAATGGTAAAGCATAAGAAAGGATATGATCCTAATTAAGACAGGGAAATAATTTTTCTCTATCTTCTTGGCAATGTACTTTATTTCAAGATTCCAATAGCCTTGGGCTGTTCTCTCTTGGTATCAGTAATACATAATAGAAGATAAAACAAAATACACAATACAAAAAAAATCGATAAAAAGTGACGAGATCAACTCAGACAAATGGAAAGATGGGTAGGAGAAAGATTATCCAATCAGAGTCGTTTCCTTTAAGAGAAGAGGGCATTAACTAACTTTGTAGGGGAAGAAATACATTTGATACTTTAGGGAAAGCTGAAGTTTTTCATGAACATTGGGAGAAATGTGTGCATATTATTTTCCTGTAAATGATCAAGTGTGCATTTAAGGGTTAATGTTTGAATTAAATTGTTGTAATAGTATTAGAATATACTACTACAGTGTAAATATTTCTCTTGGAAGTATTTGTGAAAAAAATGTATAGATAGGTAATAATTAATATAAAGGAAAAACAGTTTTACTGAAACTGAGCAAATTAAAAATTGATACATCGGTCAGATGTGAAGTAAAAAGATAAACATATTTCAATTTGAACATTTACAACTTAAAAAAATTATCACGTCAACAGTTACCTTTTTCTTTTCGTAAACTTTCACAATTTTACAGAGAATATGAGTTAATTAATATTTAAATGAGAAATATAAAAGAATAACAAGCAAGATATATAAGTAGAATTACAGTATGCTATAATATGCATGAAATAAATATTACAATAAGGAATTTTTAAAGAAAATGTATACTATATAGAAATTTAAAAAAAAAAACTTATGTAACAATATGAATGAATTTGCTAAAAATTTTATATTCTCAGTAAAATAATTATTTTAAATTAACCCATTATTTGAATACACATACACCACACAGTGTAATTATATACTATTTGCATTAATTATATTGTTATATTTTTAGCTTTTGAAAAAAAAATTCAAACAAACTTGTTTTTTCTTCTTAGTGTATTTCATATTCTACAATTTAATCAAAAAAGATTTTTTAAAACTATACATGATAAAATAAATATTTGTATATTTTATTCAGTGTTTTTAAATATGCAGTAACAAAAGGAGAAACAAGTCATAATTTCATAACAATCAAATGAATCCCATATTATCCTGACATTTTTCTGCCCCAAAAGTAGTTTGTGTTTGAGTCTTGTTCTATTCATTATGAATAAACAAGTTTTAATATATTAAATGACTCTTGTTAAACTTAATAAATAATTTATTGTCTTTTTACATTCTATCTAGTTTATAAATTAAGTAATTGACAATTTTCTTGGATCTGCTTTTTTTAGTTTTAGCTTCTCCGAAAGGTATTTAACTTTCTCTACATCAGTTTTCTTCCTTGAGAATTCGTCATATGGAACCTATGAAAAAATTATGATATAAAAAGTAATTTTATACAAATATTTTTAAAAAATTTTCCTTGCACAGAACTTAGTAATGGAAGTTACTATATATATTTTAAATATAAAAATTGGAATAAGACTTTTTGATAAATCTTGAAAACATACAAAATATAATTTAAAAAATAAAATAGAATTTTATTAAAATAAGAACAAACTTCCTTTACATATTTTCCCTCTGAAATATTTTCAATTTTTGTTTGATTACATATGAGGAAAAACAACACATTCTAGAAGGGAATTACAGAAATATTTCATATTATAATCTGATAAAATTAACTTTTAACTGGTTACTGAGATTCAAATTTGTTAAAATCCAAATGAGTTTTCAAATATCTCATTTAAATATAGCATTATTATAAGGAATCTAAAAATAAGAAAGATATACATACAGTTACAACTGTATAAGCAGCACCTGTCAACAATTTTGTGGCTAACATATTAACGCCAGTGAGTCCCTTTAAACAATGGGTAAAGTCCTTTGGAAACATAACAATAATAGCTATCCTAGAAAAAGTATTTGAAAAGCAATTTATATATGAAAAATAGAAGTTGTTACAAGATTTAAATGAGAAAACTTTGCATACAGAAAAGCTATGTAACATTTCTTAATGGAGGAAATTAAGATATTTGTATTGAAATAAATTTTTATTTAATGTTAACATGAAAAAAATTTCAGCTGATAATACAAATTGAATTAAAATTAATTTACAAGGGCTCAATTAAAACCAGGACAAGTAATAAAAGCTTGAGGAAAAATGGGCACAGAGAAGAGCATTTTGTTTCATAAAGGAATACAATGTTGATCAAAGTTAAAAGTGTGGGGAGAAATGAAACTCTATACTCTTGCTTATGCAACAGTAATATTTTTGTTTTGTTTTCCAATGGGGTTTACTGTTTTTGGTAAACAAATCGGATGTGTCTCTGCTACTACCAAGTTATCCTTTTCTATTTTTAACCCTCCTTCTCGTCAACCATTTCCCCCCTTTTCTTTCTTACCTCTAGATAACAGTTACATATGGTTTAGTGCAGCATAGAGAAATTTAGCTCTAGTGTCATGAACTCTTCAAATTCAGTCACTTAACTTTCAGTCCATTATGCAAAAACAAACACTGCAATTCCAACAGAAATAAATTTCATAAAAATCCACCACTGACTACAATAATTAGGTTGTCACAGTAAAAAAAAAAAAATGTCTTGCATAAAATAAATATTTACTATTTGTGACAAAAAGAGAGTTTTTGAACATGAAAAATCATACTGGAGTAAGAAAAGCCTCTTTACAGGCACCATTGATGTACCAATTGATAACAGGGAACAATGGAATAAAAATAAATGTACTGAGTTTTGTTGCAAAACTATTGAAAACCACCAAATTAAAACAGCATCTAATTATATCAGTTGCTGATATCCTATTACTCATTCAGCTGAGTCTCGATAGTTGATGAAATTTTTTTTTCATTTCTAAAGTGTATTACACTTTGAATGATATCAATAGTATCAGTGTTTATAACAAACTTCTGACTATGTATTGAGTTCTCATAACATTATCATTCAAGGGCAGTTTATGAGGAGTTGGTCTAACACAACAAGTTGCATCCTTAATAATATCAAACATTCACCCGATTAACTTTAGTAGATATATCTAATGTTTATCTTGTAAAGGTCAAATACACACAAAAAACTAGCATTTAAAAGAACAAATATACTATATGCAATATTTGCATCTTCTCAAAATTTAGAACACATTTAAGAGTTTTATAAGTATACTTTGGTATTCTTTTGAGTTCCTTATTTTAAGTAAATATTTATTATTTCTCAAATACATAGATTTTTAATAATTTTTAAGAACAGATAATTTTAAACAAATTTCAAAACAAAATTTGAACAATCAAGAGTAACATTTTTACTCCAGTTTCATAATGTTAAATAAATATTTTACACACAAGATAAAAATTCATGTTGAAATGAGCATACCTGTGAACTTTTTTAAACATTTTTATGTAATCATTATAAGGCAATTTTGTGAAACAATTAGGATTTTATCCAAAAATTGAATCTCATTTTCAGTTTTTCATTTTGAAATTGTAAAATGGAAAAACAATATTGTTCACCATCTTTAAATTAAAAATCCAGAAATGTTATAAATAATGTATTAACAGTATAAAATAAGATATTCACAAAATTCAAAACTAATGAATTAGCATAAGAGTAAAGCATACCTTTTACTATTAGTAGGTAAACATTTCAACTCTTTAGATGCTGTACCAAATTCTTCTATTGGTAATGGTCTTTCTTTTTCATTAATTATAAACTCAGCATCTGTAAAGTATATGTTTAGCAATTTTTATAACACAATATTTCCAATCACACTTTTGATTAGTTTTTATAATGAGCACAAAAGCTTTTCAAGCTAATAGCAGAATAATAATTTCTCAAAGATAAAGGAAGATGAAACAAATAAATAAAGGCAGAGATAATAAGACAAACAAGAATTAAATTAATTTATGTATGAAATTAAGATACAATAATTCCAAACATAGAAATAAAATTTAAAAATTATGTGTATAAATATATATAAATGAAATGAGAATCAGTGTGTTTTAAAGAATGGTTATACTGCTGCAACAGTATAAAATATTTTATATATGATTCTATCATAATGTTAATGCTTCTCTTCCTACTTTTTTTTTTTTTTTTCTTTTCTTTTAAATAGCAGTTCTGGAGAAATTAGTACAGAAATAATTATATTCATATAAATGACAGAGCACAGAGATGAAAAACTCATAACTACATGAATAATCATAATGAGATATGCTCCAAAAAATACAGGAATCACTTAGTGAAGTTAATTAGCCCTTGAGATACACTGAATGATTAAAAGATCAGCACTAATCAAACTTAATAAGTGTTATCCATAATTTTGACCAATCCTGAAAAATCCAATGCTTCCAAAGGTTTGCACCATTAAAAAAACCACACAAGAAAGAGATGAGAAAAAAAAAAAAAGCACAAGATTTCTTCAGAAATAAATGAATGAAAGAAAAATATGAGCATTGACATTATATATAATGTGAATTCTCTTCCTACCTGTTTTTTGAAATAGCACAATTATAAGCATACATATATATATCAAACTATTTTTTTACACGATTTTAAAATAACATGGTACACCAATATACTTTTTTTACAAAAATTTTTTGTTCTAACACAAATCCTCCCAAATTTTTTTCCAAATATTCAAATGCTGCTTTTATCGCCTAAGACCACCTTTTGATTCAGCCACTTGATTAGGGTATTATAGCAACATTTAAAATGTACTACAAAAATCAAACATTTAAAATATATTTTAGACTCAGTGGAAGAAAGAAAGTTGACTATTGTGGAAGCACAGAGAAAGTTTATGATTATGGACTGTATTACACATGCTTCTTTTGTCATTGAACAATTGCATCAAAAGTGAAAGTTTTGTAGTACAAAAAACAGCTGTGTGTTATGAAATTAAAACTCTCGCAAATGCAATTGGTGGTGAAGGTTTTAATAACATGCAGATGGCTAACATCGAAGAATTGATGATAGAAACCTGGATGAGGATGATTTGATCACATTTATAACAGTTTATGATAATAAAGAAGTTGATAAAGACAAAGATGAAGTCCAGTTATTAACAGCCAATTTAGTTTGTGAAGGCTTGAAATTTTTTACAAGTATGGAACATTTTCTTACTCATGATCCTGACATAGAGTGTGCATTAAAATTTTAACATAATCTTAAGTTTTGAGTAGTAGGATATCAAGAATTATAAGCTAGAAAACAAAACAAAAAAAAAAAAAAAAAAAAAAACAGCCACTAATAACAGACTTTGTAGCAACAAAAAACAACAACAGAGGCATTTAATTACGAACAAAATTCTTCATTTGAATCAAAGCCGACAGTTATGCTAGACATATCTGACACACCTACTGATGATAGCGTTTTTCATCCAGTTCGTAATAAACATATACGCTTGTTATCAAGTAATGATGAATAGTTGTTAGTTAGTAGTTTATTTTATTCCTAATTTCAATTTGAATTTTTATATGTTGCATGCACCTATAAATTGAATTTTCACTGTACACTAATTAATTTTTTTTTTTTTTTGGTAATGAAAATGATTTTTTGTTTGTTTGTTTTATAAGTATGTAGTATGGATTTCTTTATTATTTTTTTTATCATGGTTTTTATGGAAGATATCTAGAGTTTTTCTCCATCTTACATGACTTTTTAAGTTTGTGGAACATATCGCCAAATTTACCTACATTGCATGTACTTTTTTTACACAGTTTTCTGAGGAATATATCTATTGTGTAAAAAAAAAAGAGTTGGGTGTATATGCACACACACGTATAATCAAAAATTATGCTGAAATTTGTACTCAAAATTCAAGGAAATGTAACGTGACAGAATGAAAGCCTACTGATTTTTAAAGATCATTTATAACTTTTCAAATTAAAAAAAATTAATAACTGCATTGCCAAAAAAGTCATATTTACATGTTAACTGCAAAATATTACTTGTATTTTTGTGATATTGATTTACCAATGTCCGAGTAAAAGGATAAAACAGTTTCTTGAATAATAATTAATTCAAATTAAGAATATACATTAGAACATTCTTATTCCCCCCAAATCTACTAGAATGTTCAAGTAAAATACAAAAAAAAAAGTACCATGTGCAGAACAGGTTTAACCACCCAAGGTGTGTTTTTTTTATATAATTATTATTAAATCATACAGTTAAATATAAAAATTAAAGCAAATGACGAAATATTGAGAAATGGACAATAGTAAACTTTTCAGATATTGGAAATTAAATGAAACAATATATTATTAAATTGAATATAGTTACGCTAAATGTAATAATAGTGAAGCAAATGATTAAAAATTGAAAAAAGATCTGATATGTGAAAAATGATCCAACTATAACAATAGTTCCCTGGGTAGTTAAAAAAAAAAAAGGATGATTGAAAAGTAACAATCTAGATAAACACTGAATAATTGTTTACTGCAAATGATTTAGTAGTAACATCAAACTTCCAATGTAATTAAAATAAGAATTATTTCAATTAAGATACAACTAAACTTTACTAGCTGCATAACATTGTCAATAAGAAAAAATGACGGAAAAAAAAAAACACCACAGTAAAAATATCATAAATAGTGCATGAAAATAGTAATTTCTACATTATGGTTTGTTAAGGAAATATTTGTGAGCAAATTCATAACAGACCAAAATATATGACATATAAAAACCACATTTCTAAAATTTCTTTTTAACTTACTCAATTATTTTCTTAAGCTTTATTGAAAATATAAATTATCTTAAACATTAGAAAATTCATCGAGTACATTCATACAACGACAAAAAAAAAAAAAAAAAAAAAAAAAACGTTATTAAAATTATGAATAATACAATATCAATAAAATAATTAAACTATCCATTATAAACATAAACCTCAGAGAATTTATATGCCCTTTTGAAAGAAAAAGAAATAGGATTCTTCCTTTTTTTTTTTTTTTTTACATCATTTATAATTTGCCAAAGCTTGATGACATTTTAATTTTACCTATGAAAACTCCTGTATCACTAACTTGATTTACTGC
Source organism: Nephila pilipes (assembly GCA_019974015.1). Lineage (NCBI taxonomy): Eukaryota > Metazoa > Arthropoda > Arachnida > Araneae > Nephilidae > Nephila > Nephila pilipes. The sequence goes on from BMAW01061230.1 coordinate 83,452, forward strand.
TAAATATTTTTTCTTTGGTACTAAAATGCTCAGGATTTTAACAACATGCTGACGACTATTTTCAATAATTACACTTTCAGGAAGCTGAAAATAATAAAAATGGATCTACTTTATTATTTTTTTACAACCCAAATGTTCATACATAAGCATACATTTGTTTACAATATAAAACTTCCTAAATTTAAAAAGAATAAACAATATTAACTGATAAAAAAAAAGGACTTTTCATAAAAACACTGATTGATAAAACACACAGGAATGGGGATGATTAGTTAATATTATGCAGAATGTAAAAACATTGGAACATACATAATGTAGATGAAAAGGTCTAAAAAATAAAAATATATGTCATTTTTCATGTTCTAATAAATTATAGAAGTAAATCTATATATTTTCTACTATGTATTGCATCTATTTTTAAGACTATAAATCCCTTTGGTTTCAGAACAAATTAAATGTAATCTTAACAATATTTTGCATATCAAGATAAATAGACAGTTTTAGAAACTATGGATTCAAACCATATATTTTTGTCAACATAAATTATTGCCTCAAATTTAATGAAAACTATCTTGTGAGTAACTAGGGTCATCAAATGAAAATTTCTAAATGTCAAACTTCATTCTATGCATAGCAATGGACTACCTTTTTCTTTAAAAAAATCATATTATTTAAATTTGAGCTACAAAATGTTTATCTGATAAATCCATTTTACAATTTAAATGTAATATATATTTTAACTTTATATCACAAACTTTTTATATGTTAAAGGTGTCATTGCAATTAGAGAAATTTGCTATGCTACAGAATAAATTATAAAGCAAATAAAAAATTTCTTCAAGACTGAGTCTTTTATTGTGACAAAAATTAAATGCCCATCTGAAGTGTATTTTGTTAAATTTTTCATTCATTCGTTTTTCTAACATTTAAATTTTATTTTATCACTGAAACCTTCAACACTTATATATACAATGTCCATTTTATTAACCGAAATAGTCGGTTGAATATATTATAAAAAAATAAATGAAATAACTAAATATACTTTATAAAATCCTTAAGGTTGTAAACCCTTTCAAACATTTTTGATGATTACAACACTTTTGGAATTTGTGTAGTATTTACAGTGTAATACATATAGATCTATTAATTCTTTAAAATTAATTGTTGCAACTACAAATAACTATTTCTATCTGACAATTGGTTTCTAATGTAATGTTATAATTACAATAGTACATAGATCAAAGAATCAATAAAGGGAGAAAATTCTAGTTTTAAATGAAGACAGTAAAAATTTAGTTATGCTGCTTACAAAGATGGAAACGAAATTAAATTATAATACTAAATGAAATATATCACAATAGTTTTTTTTTTTTTGCTGTTGTTGTTGATGCAGGACTTCATTCAGTTTCCATATAATATATTAATAATTATTGTAATTTGAAATATATCCAAAAACTACGTAAGTCTAAAATATTTTTTACAATATTTTGTATGTGCTAAATATAGCTAACTATTATCAATAAACTGTTTTTAAACACTCAATAAATGAATTTCTCTTAGTACATTTTATATTTCTTACAGTTAAACTTTATTGATTCCCTACTTTTGTCAAGCATCTATTGTGCTAAGTAATGCCAATGTGGAAGGTGAAGATATTGATTCTCAATAAATAATAAAAAAAATTTACTTTTTACAAATACCATCCAATAATTACATAAATAGGCTACTAATGAATTTAGCATAAAACCTACCTATAGCATATTTCATGTAACCGCTGAAACTCCCACACCATATCTTACAGAAACTTAAATATGCCTTCACATTTAAAGTGCAGTAGTAGTCTTTGATATTCTACAAATTAGTCATTATTATGAAATTTTAATAGTGAATACCAATAATAATAACAAAAAAAACCCACTCTCACATATATGAATAAAAATTCTTGTAAAAAAAAGCCTTCTAATTGCATGAATTTCTTTTTATAAATTGGTGATAGAAATACAAAATCATGGAATGAATACCTTTTTGGGTTCTAAGTGTAACTCACAACCAAATACACAATCAGGATAATTTTTCATCAAAATACCTTTCAAATTTAACAGCTTTAGTTGATTAGCCCCTTTTGCCTGGGAATCAGATACTTCTAGAAAGTATAAGTTATAATCAGTCTAAAAAAACACAGAAATTTAAATATATCAGACAAAGGTAAGTGAATGAAATATATATATATATAACGCATCAATGGAGAGATGCGAAAAAATTACTAAGTTTCTGTAATAATGTTTCTAATTCTTCAAAAAATGTGAAACGAAGACAATACAATTTAGATTAAAATTGACTACAACTTTTCTTTACAGTTAATTATCAGTACATCAAAATTTTTCTCAAATTAAGTTATGGTTCTTAAGCATTATTATATTTCATTTAGACTATATGAAAGAAAATTTAATTAAAAAATAATAATAAAAAAATAAATAAAAAAAAAAACTAATTTTTTTAATTGGCTGGATATCATTGTTTTTATTCCATAAAATGTGATTTGTTTTAAACCACCATAAAACCATTGTAGAAATACACACAATTCTAATAAGTAATTATCTATAAATTTAGAATCAAAATAATCCACATTAAAAATTAGCATCCACATTAAAATTTAGCATCAAATCCACATATCCACATAAAATTAATATATCCACATTAAAATTTAGCATGATTAAACTGTTTTAAAAACTACTAGAAATAAATATGGTAGTTTTCCATAAATACTGTTTGGAATCAATATGAATGAATATACTATACTCAAAAGCACAGTTCTGTCTATTCCTCACCAGATTTTTAGTAGAAATAAGTACTTATTTTCAAATTGTACGTATATGCACATAAAATTTAAAAGTGAAAGTTTACATAACTTTTTGTATTTTATACCAGACAAATTTTTTTTTATTTGAATTTTAATTCCTACTGAAGAACATTGTACATTTTCATATAAAACTTCTAGACTAGATCTATTAGCTGTTTTTTGTACCTAAACATCTTTAGAATGAATTATTTTTAGAATTTAATTTTTTTAAAAATTAACATTTAATAAATGTTTGTAAGAATGTTATTTTTCCAGTAAAATTATTTCAAGAACTTTAGTATTACAGCTTTACTTCAAATGAGGAGTGTGATTCATCATGATAAACTTAGATCAAAGTATATAATGGTTGGTAACATGATCATTATAATTGAATTACTAAGTATCATAGTAAAATTGCAGATATCTATTTTACAATCAGGCTTAGTTGTGATGAGATAATGTATATTTGTAAATTTATTCATAACAAACATATTTAATTAAAACAAACATGAAACAGCTAAATTATATCCCCTCCCCTAATAGCACATAACTATGTAGAAAAGTCATCAATAATTTGAAGTTGGATATCTTTCAATTTCCTGAGACACTATGTACCATTTTGGTTACAAATATAGGGGAGTAGAAAAAATCAGATTATAGAAATAAACCCAAATTAATATATATATATATATATAAACTTTTCTAATTATGTTTATAAAATTTTTTAATCATATCTATGCTCTCAATATGTATCAAAATATGCATACATGTTCATGACATAAATCTGCAATAAAATTTAAAAACCAAACAATAATTAGTAACTAACTTACCAATTAATGGCTTATAAAACTTTGGTGATAATACTTTGAGTAACAATTCTTTAGGTAAATGATTTAATATTCCTAAAGACCAAGCTAAATTTAATGTAACCTCTGGGGATAAATCCTTTTCAATGTCCAAGAGAGGTATTATTTTCTCAAGAATGATTTGAATTTGAGCTGAAGAATAATTCAGGGCTGCAACTGTTAAAATATATGCCACAAAGTCTCGAGTCTTACAAGCACTAAAATTATCCCTTATCCAATCTCCACATTTCTCTAAGATACCTATATAGAGAATTAATCAACATGAATTTTTCATTAAATATTCCTCTATTATATAAAAGCAATGTAAAGCGAAATTGCAATCAACTTAGTATTGTATCTTAAATTCAATTAATACAGGACATTGTTATTTACAAGTTAGTAAGAAGAAAATTTAAAAGAAAAAAAAAATCTGAACTATTTAGAATAAAGAATTAAATAATGTACATGGATTAGATTCAACTTTTAACTCTTGGACCCCACTTTCTCGTGGCCAGGATTTAAATGGCAGCAAATATTCATAAATAACAGGCTTTAACAATAATACATATATGAGCACATTTTATTCATTGTACATCAAATTATGAAATAATATGTCATGAATAAACATTGTTAAGAAAAATTTCTCACTTGTGTATTAAAATGAGAATGAATTCTAACAGCATTTCCTTTCAAGGACAGTTTGTGAGGAACCATTTTAATATCACAGCTTGTGCTTTAAATACATACAACATTTGTCTCAAGAACTTGAACACATACATCTAACATTTGTCTTTTAAAGGTGGAAGGTAATTCATATGAATCAAAAAATGAAGAGCAAATGGGAAAAGAAAACTTCCTATAGATGAAAAAAATTTACTGACCTCAGCTTATTTATTTTTAAATTTTATTTAAACTAATTTAAAATTATAAGGCAATTTTTTTTCCTTTACTGAATCAAGGAAATTACTAAAATTTGCAGCATTAAATGCAATACAAATACACTCTCTAGAAAAAAGAAAAGGAAACACATTGCAAATTACCTTATTTTGCTTTAAATTTCATATGTACATATCTTAAAACTACCATATGATAAAATTTTTCCTAAATAGAAAAGTTAACTTAGTTCAGCTAAAGCATTTCTGATGTGGAACATTCATTCTATTGAGCTGTTAACAACAGCAGACTATTATAATTTTTCATCACCATCATAGCCATTATTGCTTGATGCTTAAAATACATGAATAATACTGAAATGATTTAGTACTCATAGATAAGAGAAGATCAATGAGATTGAATAGTTCAGAATCATGGAGTATGTTGATCTTTTGAGTAGTAAGTTACCATTTGACCTGCACAAACACAGCAGAGCAAAAGGTATAAAAGCAAAAACTATAAGAAGATAAACATCAACAAAATAAAAGTTTTTGTACACCAACATTTACAAATAAGGGATAAGATGTCAACTGTATGACTGACAAAAACTGTCCCATTGGCCTCATTAATCAGTAAATATCATGCTGTACCTTCTTTCATATAACATGTAGATTTTTCTATTTCATGGTGCTAAATAGAAGTAGGGTTATGCTCACATTGTTGATAAAAATGTTTGCATATGACCCAAAAATAATAATAAAATTGTTTGAAAAAAAAAAAAAACTATAGCTAACCATCACAGAAGTAAACAGTTTAGCATAACATAGTGATGAGTACCATTTTAATATTGAGATTGATGACTATCCTATTTATGTGAATGGAGAATATCAAACTACATTATCTAGTGGAATATAGAGATTGCTCATTGTAAGGGAGTGCTACCACCTAGGACAGTAGTTCTTTTATATCTCAATAAAAAGATTAAATTTGATGATATAAGTATTACGACTGTTTGTGTTACTCTTCTTGGTACATCACCACAGGGGCAAACTTCAACCATGTCTATGATAGGTTCTAGAAGGCTCACATCTCTCAGATTTCCTCTACATTGTTCAAACACTTTTTGGTAAGTAAAGTCATTAGATTTTTAATCAGTTGAACATGTACGAAAATAGGCCACCAGTTTTAGACAAATAAATTATTGAAGATCTGGAACAATACAGGAATGCTTGCAAAATCTAATTCAGGGTGAAATACTTAGGATTCCAGCAGCATACACAGCCATTGGAGGATTCTTGAATTACTGATTGTAACATTCCATTCCATGTATATTGTAGACTTAAAATTGTAATATTTTCATCATCTATATTTATTTTACACATATTTAATTCGAAAAAACAATTTTTTCCTGGCTCTAATTTTTTTTAGAATGTAATTTACAAAATAACAAAGAATTTATTACCTGTATGTTTCCATCTCATGTGTCCACATGATGTTAAGAGCCCTGTGATTAAGGATACTTGTTTAATTGATGGGATTTCTGACTCAAACCGATTCAGTAAATATGAAAATAGGTTTGGATCGAAGAAATTTAGCTTTTTGAAAACATAAAATAAGTCAATAGTTTCCTTAAGGTCAGGCTTCTCAGTTTTCTGCCTTAAATAAAAAGCTGCAGAATTTAAAATGTAAATATTTCTGTTAGATTTCTCAGATAGTATACCAAGTAACTTACATAATTCACTAACATCAAGAAGAGCCATTAATTCAATTATTTTTTGTTCTAACTGTTTTTGAAAGTCTTTATTAAATAAATGTAAAATATGAGCCAACATTAAAACATCAGATGATGATATTTCATAAAAGGTTTTTTCTAACTGAGACAGTAACTTTGTAACAACTTTCTTTTGTAAATCAGTTTCTATGTACTTATGATGGAAGTATAAACAACCAATGACATTAAAGGCAGAAAACTGTTTAATATTATTTAAAATACTTTCTTCAGCAGAAATAACATAAGATGAGTCTGACGGTACACCTACTTCAAGCAAACTTCGTAAACCAGAAATTAGCAGGCTAGGTTTCAAGTTGGTGCAACTTTTTTCAAAAACTTCACATAGAATTTTAAATCTTGAATCACTGGAGAAGCAGTCCTTATCAACATTTTTAAATAAAATATGCATTCTTAAAGCTTTTAACACTGAAACTGAATCAGGTCCAGATATATTTTTATCAACAATGCCAGACAGAATTTCATCTACTGGGCGATTGATAAAAGGCTGTACATATTTAGAGACTTGGATGTTATCAGGTACTGATGATGAACTCAGTCGATGGAGAGAACCTAAATTAGGTAAAGATGTTGAAATGGAATGAGTTGTCCCAAAATAAGAATAAAAAAGTTTTACTTTGGAATTATAATTCCGAAACAAAGATGCAGATATATGGCGAGACATATGGATGATGTTTTTTAAAATAATTATTAAATAATGAGAAGCTTGAAGCTTGCTTATTTTATTAATAAAATGTTGGCAACATCAAATTTTCTTCATTATGGAGATGATCTGAAAAGATACAGAGGAGAAAATTATCATTGAAATAACACTCCAAACATATTTTTAAAATTAATCCTTTTAGTTACCATGAAAATTTTATAACATTTGTAGATAAGTATATATAAGTAAGATAATATAAAATATTATTCCGAAAAATCTAAAATTGATTTTAAAAAAATAACTGGATAAATGACAGGATAATACAGAATTCTGTATAAATAAAAAAAAATCTAGCACCAATAACATTTTTTAAAACAAAATTTAATATTCCAGTGAGATTTCTTTAACTCAAAAAGAAACATAAATCAGTAAAAATATAAGCAAATCAAATTTACCAAAAAAGCAAAGGAAATATGAGAAGTATAATATATATTATGATTATAAATAAACTGATTATTGAAGAACCTGATAATTTACAGTACCATATAAATCCCTTCTGAATTTAATTTCTTCACTGAAATTTTATACATAATGATTTTGGAAGGGGAATGAGTGAATGTAATTGGTGCAAGAGCCAGATGTGGCTATGCTGCACCAAACAAAATTTAACTGTGATCTAGACGTGAAAAAATTCATAAAAAGACAAATGGATGACAAGGAGAGTTGAAAGTAGAGAAGGATTGCTAGATTAACCCTGGGGGTCTGTCACCCAAGTTTACCAAAGACAGCAAACCCCATGAGAAAGGGGGAAAAAATCACAATAGTGCCTCAGGGTCATGATGTCAGTACTTACCAGGAGGAGGAAAGTCCCTGAGGTCCTCTGATATAATCCCCAGGGGCAGGGTGTCCAGCTATACCCCCAGACACTGGGTACCCATTTTAGTTGCATCTTATGACATGCATGAACTACAGTGGGAATATTCTGTCATAACCGGTCACCATATGGGTCATTTTGGAAAGGGAAAAAGCCACCAGAAAAATTCTTGCAGATAATAAATAAAGCAAACTTTTTTACATTAAAAACATTTATACAGAGTAACTTATTCATAAGTATCTTTTTTGAATGTGTCAGTGTATGAAGTAATATGCATGTAAATAAAAAAAAAATAGAAACATCATGTGAAAGAGTATCTTACGATATTTAGAAAATAAATATCAATATACTTCTACATGTGATCTTTTAGTGCGGCACAGAGAATATCCATGAAATAGTCAATTTCAAGCCAAACATTTTAGTAGAATAGCTAAGGTTATTGATGAAATTGTTACTATAATTTTGGTTTTCAATTTGTTTGCAGAATTCGCTTTTACGTCAAAAACTTTTATGTTTAAAACTGCCTTTTATGAGGAGTAATGTCTAGTGAAAGAGAAGGCCATGTTTGTGGGCAATACATCTAATCCACAAATTAGTAACATTTAATGCTTTCTTGATGTGTACATCTACTGAGGTGAAGTATCATTTGGTTTAAAAATAATTGATGGACACAAATGATGAAGTTGTGGAAAGACAAATTGTTCCGGCATATTTAGATTAACTTCTATTACTGTCTTTTCAACAAAAAAGAAAGCTGATAATCTGGTTGTCTAGCATACTGCACCAAATATTTACTTTTCAGCAGTCACAAACAAACTCCATCATGCGATGGATGTATTTCGAGCTCATGATTTGAACATTATGCCAATTCATTGTTCCTCAAGCAAGAAATGGAATTTCATTAGAAAAGCAAATTATTAAATGAGAATCATTCTTAATGCAGTGTAACACAAGCATCACAAATTCCAACCTGTTTGGTTTGTCATTTAGTTGTAGGCACAGCACAACATGAATTTTGTCAGAATGAAAATGAGTTTTCTAGGCAAAACAGGATGCATTGTAGATTCAGAAATTCCTACTTATAGTGATGCTGGCTTGATATATTTTGTAAAACTGTTAGCAAATGCCTTGCATATTATTTCGACTTGTGTGGTTCTGAAACACTTCTTATTGCTAGAAATAAATCACACCAAGCTTTTATAATTTTACCCAAAGGTGGAGCCTTATGAAACTTCCTTCTGATCATCAGTTATATTAAAATCACCAATTGGTATTTAGCAGACCACAGAACAGTGTCTTTTCTAAAGAGATATCACTTTTTATTTCGGCCAATGTAACAATGTATGCATGCCCAAAACTGCTTTTCAAAGCTTTCATCATAAAATATAAACATTAGGTTGCTGTTTCATAGGAATGAAGTAAATGTAATGCTAATGTTATTATTATTTTTTGTTAATACACCCTTTTGAATGGGATATCCTGTACATTAATAATATTTGAGAGCATGCGATTATTACACAAGAAATTTTTTATGAATATCAAAACAAATTCTCACAATTATGAGACGAATTTATTTTGCTATTTGGAAAGACTGTATTAAAAAAAAGTACAGACATGATTCTAAGGAGGTGAGGGATTTGTATGCAAATTCAGAGGGGAAAAAATTGAAATGCAGAAACCAAACACTTATGGGTAAAGTCCTATTTTAGTGTACTGCTGGGCATGATTTTTAAAACTAGCCAAACACATTTTTTTCAAACTTGAAACTGTTTCAACAGGAAAAAGAGAAATCTCTGTCATCATCGGAGAAATTTTGTCATCTGACAAATGGCCACCTATGTTTTGTCAGATGACAAAATAAAATGCAAAAAAGCTGCTTTTCAAAGAAAACATGTACATAGCTCAAAAACACTTAAAACAAATATAAAAAAACATATGGGATTTCCAAACTCTAAGGCATTTCAACAGGATGATGTTTGAATGACAATTTCCAAAGGATTGCAATCAAACAAAAAGACACATAAAAATAAATTCAACGATAGCATTGAAAACTTCTAAAAAAGAAAGGTAACAAATCACAAACCTTAAACAGTGATGATCGCAAAGCTGTTTTTGGAAAAGTAACAATGAAACTGATTTTCATTCGTACAGCCAGATTTTGTAATGGACATTTAATTGCTGACCACATTTACTGTAAAAAGTCATGAAACTCATTTTCAAAAATAGTTTCTCTAATAATATTTTTGTGTCGATTTTCTCACCTTTCAGTCATGTAACAATCGAAATTGGTATTCTGCCCAGAAAGGGAGATTTATTTAATGGACACTTGACTATTGACCACATTTTTCAAAAAAAAAAAAAAAAAAAAAAAAAGTTGGTCAAGGGTCCGAGCATCTGGTGAAAGGTCCAGTCCAGCATGAAAAGGCTAAGATGACAACAACAATCAAATGGATTGCAATCACCGGTCATTACGACACTTCGCTCAATCTGATTTTTTATATACATATAAAATTTATTAAAAAATTAATCAAGGATATTAAAACTCATATTAAGCAAATGTGATTTGTTAGGCCAAGATGAGAAATGGAATCGTTCACATAGTAGGGTTACCAACATGGTGATTTATTTCCAATCGAAAAATTTTCCTTCGCAAAGAAGTACGCTAAACTCAGATCCACCCCACTTATTACAATAGTGATCCACTTTAGGAAACAAAACTGGAAATCACAAGCATAGTTTCCAGGAAGTGATGGTGTATCAGAATTTGATACACTTTTTAACTTTATTAATTTCCGCGACTAATGTAGTTACAACTTGCTTGCAATATACAAGCACTAAAAATTATTATATATTTGGTGCCTTTGAGTAAGATAATCCATTAAACAGAAATGAGAAAATAAAGATTTTAGGATAAAAAGGTTTATATTGCAATGCAGATAGTAGAATC
>BMAW01061233.1:0-18563 GCA_019974015.1 Nephila pilipes
TACGACACTATCTTTGATTGAATCCAATTACGACACTATCTTTGATTTGTAATAAAGTTAAAATAAATATAAAGAAGAAATTAAGAAAGTCATTCGAAGAAAAAAAAATGTATCTATTACATTGAACAGACTTTAAAGATATAATCCCTTTAAAAACATTACACATATGTTCCGTCTCAATTTTAATATAAATAAGTTGATTAAAATAAGTTGATTTTGATAAATAAGTTTAATATAAATGAGTTGATTGAATCAAGAACGATTAGCAGCATAATTTATATCATGTTTAATGTGAGTTTGGTTATCTTAAAATAATTTTTCCATTCGTTAATAATTTTTTTACGACCAGTTACTCGTCAAATCTGTACAAATCATATCATGAGAATATTGTGTGGAGGCATATGTAACATTTCTTTCTCTTTATCATTTCAACGTCGACAAGTCAAGTATTTGTACTGATTTATTATCATTGTATTTTATTTTGTAAATGCATTGCGTTTTTCAAAAAAAATAATTGAAGATTTTTTTTTCATGTAGTACTGCACAATTTTACAATAAAAATATTCTAGGAATAAATGAACAAGTAGAACAATTTTAATATAATTAAATTTTGGCTAGGAAATAAATCAGTAATTTTATTTTATGTTTTTGTACAATATATATAAACTAATAAAATGAGAAAAATGAAATAAAAAAATAAAAGATATTAGTAATTAATTTATCTTCAGGTATATCATATTCAAGTATCTTGCACTCATATACTCATATTTAAGAAAATGTTTTTAAATATAAATAAAAAAAATGTTCGAAGCCACATCTTGTATACAATCAATCCCAACTTCTTCAATAACAGGTACTAAAATGTAGTCGAATTTGTTATTTTTATATAGTTAATTAAAAAAAATTATAATGATATTGGCCCTACATTTGAAATCGTTTCTTTGAAATCTCCACTGACGCGAGAGATTTATACGTGTTTCTGGAATCGTCACAGAGACATATATTTCGCTTTACTAACTTTTACCTATTTTAAACTGTATAAATAAAAAAAAATCAAAAATTATATGAAGACATATATCTCCCAGATAATTCAAATTTAAAGTCATTAACTGAGGACCAAAATATATGGGACAACCTATGGTGAGTCTGGACTGCAAATTTAGGGATATTCTTTCATGTGAAAAAAAAAGATACAGTTTTTGAATACAAATTTGCACTGCATTCAAATAAAAGAAATTTAGAATTTCTTAGTAATGCATTAGAAAATTAAATGAAATATTTTTTTCAAATTGGAGATAACAAAATTTAAAAAAAAAAAAATATTGAGAGGAATTATACTTTTGATTTTCTTAAAAACAAATTAATTTAAATAATGAGATGCAATAGGACATCTGTGAATGAATGTTAAAAACAGAATTTTATTCCTTTCTATACGTTATTCTAATTTATATTTGATACATTTTTTTTTCATTCTGCTTCATTTATTCTATTTTATGTTATATTATATTTATTCTATTCTATCCTTATTATATTTGTTCTATTATATCCTTATTATATTTGTTCTATTATATCATATTATGCTCTATATATTCTATTATATCATATTATGCTCTATATATTCTATTATATCATATTATGCTCTATATATTCTATTATATCATATTATGCTCTATATATTCTATTATATCATATTATGCTCTACTTATTCTATTAAATTATATTTAGTCTATTTATTTTATTCTAATCTATTTATTCCATTATATTCCATTTATTCTGTTACGTTATTGTTGGATATCCAACCTATTTATAAAAAACTATTCAATGTATTTATTGTATTTTATTCTAGCCATTTTATTATATTCTATTATATTTTATTTATTGAAACACTTATACCAATTATATAGGGAAAATTTCACAATAATCCTTTTCAGCAATTTTAAAGTATGAATCTTGTAAATCGAAATGGAGGGGAAGTATAGGTTAATTGAAATGAGAAATACAGTAAATTAGCCAATTACAAAAATCATAATTCCTGCAGTAAAGGAAAACTATATGTATTATATAATTATGAATAGAAAAACTACCTCATTTGTCATGTAGAAAATAATCATTTCACTCTAAACGTCTCGTCGTCTTTCTGTAGAAACCGATCTCGTCGAAAACCGATAAGAATGTCGTACAATCAAAGAGCAAAATTGACTGAAGTTGTATCTATCTCAGGAAGAGCAAAGAATGATACCACGGGAAATAAGCATTTAAATTGATTGATGAATTATTCATTAACATCACAGAAGAAAAATGAGAGCTAATTGTCACAAACTTCGTATAAATTTGAGCCAAGTTTAAGAAACGAAGACTACGCCTGAGCTAGCATCCCAATCTCCAAATTTCCTTCCTCACCATCCCAGCGCGAGGACATTGAACTTCGTTAGTTAGTTTTAACTTTTTTCAGCTCTTTTACACGCAAGCTTCTTGGTGGCGTCAGGACTTAAAACCTCAACTAAACAACTACGGTTATGAACTAATGACATTAATCATTTGACAATCATGACTGCAAAAATATTCAAAAGCTTTTATTTTCATGGATGGATCATTTTGCTATGATTGTTATATTTAGCGATTATGCTTTGCTTATATATAATTAAAAATATTACACGTAGACAAACTATGAGATATACTCGTATCTAACAAACAAATTGTCACACGACAAGGTATTTCAAACACTAACAGCCTTTGCATGCCTAAATATTTGCTAGTAACAGAAAATTGTGAAAACATAACTAGATAATTTTATTCATTGCTAACTCTGTACATTTCCCCTTCGTTTGCTCTGTTTCTGAGATTATTTATCTGAGTCTGTAGTGAGAGAATTGCTTATGATTCCTGACAGACTTTACATGTCTCCAAGTAGGAACTTAAGATTAATAATGAAAGCACAGCTCTTTATTTTAACTGTATTCTAATTTGAATTCTAACGCGTTGAAATAATGAAGCACTTATTCAATCTGCCCGTCATCCTATTCTTCCCAAAACTGATTTACCCAAGCAAAGCAAGAGAATCATAGTCTTTTTTCGTTCTTCGGAAAGCTCTTTTCTTACTTAGTAAGTGTCTATAGCATACTATACACAAGTGACAATATATGCATGCCGATATGTATTAAAATGCTGATTTCTATTTCGTAATCACTGTCTTCATCTTCTTTTGATACACGAGCTGGCTTAATAGGCTTACTGCTCGTTTTTACTTAAGTCTAAATATTTATTAGATTATTTGAGTATCAAGTTTCTATTTTTTAATACCACATTTCTTATTCTTAACTGAGAAGCCTGGTTATATTCCACCTACAGAGATGGAAAAGCCATTCAAACATTGTGCAGTTTGCAGTACCAACAAGTTAAATTGACAAAATAATAAAATTAGGAAGTTCTACTACTCGGTAAATGATGTTGTATTTCGTGCTGCCATGTGTTTTTAAGGTATCAAACAATGAATGAAGAAAATGATCATTAAACAATGGCGTAGTAAACGGTGATAACTACACAGATACATATTCTCATTATCTAATCTATCTAAACTCTAATTATTTAATTTCATGCATGAAAATTCAAGTATAAGCTTCTGAAAAAATTTAGTTTAAAAAAACGGCAATCGGTGAATTATATTCATATACATATGAATAAAACAAAAAAGTTATAAATAAACAATGGAACGTATTCTCTGTGCAGAAAATAATTAAAACCCTATCAAACAAATGGTCGATGAAAATTGTTGTTACTGACATTTTAGGAAAAATGAAATATGAAATTTAATTCGATTCCAGTATCTAAACATTCCCAGGTACATTATTATTTATATTAATAATGTGTGTAAAATTTAATGAAAGATGGATATGCAGCGAAAACAGTCAGTATACAATTCTTTGTCGAAAGATCTTTTTATGTATTTCGAAACGATATAACAGTTATCTTCCCTTAAAAACATTCTTGCCTCATTTTATGTGGTTGGATTCTTTAACATCATCAAAAATTTGTCGTCTATAATTTCACAATAAGCTATTATTTTGTAAATCATTTGTTTCAACAAACACTGCAAAATGACCTTTTATGTAAGGAAAATTGTTTGGCCTAAGAGTCTAGACAAACTCAGAAGTGACATTTTGTTTATTTTGTGCCAAAAAATAAGACATATGTATTCATTACTGCTTTTAGAGAAATTTATATCATACAATTTTGTTTCTCTTATTTAAAATACATTTAAATCATGTTTTAAAAAAAGATTAACAATTGTCAAGCAAGATCTTTAAAAATAATAAAAATATTGATAATGTAAATAAACATTTTCTTAAGGTAATCAGTTTTAAAATATTTTCATAATAATATATTTTTAAATTTAGGATAGTTAGTTATAAGAGAAGTCTAAATATTTTAGGTCAAATTTCATATTTCTTACTTTTAAGTTATTTCAGATTATATTTTTATGATTTTAGCTGTGGGACACATTTACTAAAAATGCTACACTTAGTAGCCTTAGCGATACAATACGTCCTATGATAGATATATTTCAGATAAAAGTATCGTATATTAGTATAATATGTACAAAAAATTTAAAAAAAAGAATTTTAATATGAAAATAAACAGAAAATTAAACATATTTTTAAGAATGAGAGAAAAATTAAAGTTTAGTTCTAAATATTTAGGATGCTTATCCTTTTGTATAGCCTACTATTTTTCTATATTTTTGCAATAGTTTAAATTTTTATCTTTTCCAACTATGAACTGCACTTGAATGACCTGATAGAAATTTTTTAATTATAATTGTATTAAAAACATTACATAGTTTAGAGACTTAACATATTCAGTGAAACCACTATCCAATGGACTGACTCATCAAATATTCCCACAATTGTCTCAAATAGCAATGCTTTCATTTTGCGAAATAGGGGAATAAATAATGTTTTTCAGGGATATAAATTGACAATTATCATCAATTGTATAGTCAATCAATTGTATAGTCAGTTCCGTTGGACTTTGCGTTGCTTTTCGATGTATTTCGTTTACTTCCCTTTTTATTTCGGAAAGCCTTGACTCCTGTTTATAATTGCGAGAGAGCATTGTTTATCAGAAGAATATACTTACATGGTCGACGATCCAATTAATGACGAGAGTGTGATTAATTTTCTAAAAGGTCTGAAAAAAACATTTCTAGTGATTTTGATACGGACATTTTGTCAGAGACGGACAAAACAGGACTCGATTCTCCGCTCTTCGAGATTTACCACACTTTGTCTTCGCATTGAGTTTTTTTACTTCTTGTAAATAGTCATTATTGTATATTTTTTTAATAAATTTAAAGTTTACTGATATTGTTACCAATAAAACTTCGCAATAATTTCAATTGTGCTTCTGAAAATTATTTCTTAAAGTAAGCACTTCTTTATATACGTTTTTCTATAAATTAAAGGAAAAAGCTTATTAAAAATGCTAATTTTAAAATGTATAACAACTTAATTAATAATCTAAAATTTCACCAAAAATTATATTATTAGGACTGTTGTCATATCGCTGTAATCTCTTGGAATTACGTGTTGCCGATATGACGTCATCCTACGCATCTGGCAATGGAATCGAAAATTTGCATTCGACGGTATTTTTTAGTTACGTCACATAAAGTTATTTTTCATAGGATGCCGATTCTTAACTGTCGAGTTGACGGTGTCGAATACAAATTCCGGAGATATATATATAATGCAGATGTGATTAATGAGACTTTTAAATGGTTGGATGAAACCTTGGCTGTGTTGGAATGAGATTTTAGATGGTTAATGAGACCTTGTCTGTGATCGATGAGACCATCTCTATGATTCTGTAGCTTTCGTCTTAAAAAGTGACGTTATTAATCAGAGTATTGTAAATATGATGTACATATCGTGTAAATAAAATTGGATTTTAAATTATTAGAGTTTGTCTGACTCTGCTTGTGGCATTATTTATCAAAGGCCAACTCAGGTAGGCCAAAGAGGGTGACAACTTTTTTTTTACGATTTTTTTCTCTAAGGTTAGGCCTACCAACACAAAAACCCTGTCCCGTGCAACAGTTCCTTTCGATTCTCCTCCTGCCCCAGGTAAGGGGGAAGTTACTCCAAGGCGTGCCGTCCCGAAAGGGTTAAACTTGTCTATTTAAAATAATACGAAAATGAGGGGGGAATACCATACGTAATATGACCCCGTTAAATGATGCAAAAAAGGGTTACGATTTATGTAGCTTGTTTTCTGCAAGATGTTAAGAAAACTGTGTAGCGACTACGTATTGAACTGGTACAAATTCTCAACAATGGACCAAGCTTTCTCTCCTTGTAAAATTTCTTAAGGGTAAAAGGAAATGAGAGGAATTGTGTTATACTATACCTAAGACTCTTTGTCTCTGCGATTATTTAATATTTTTTCACATTATTAGTACAGCTTAAATTTCTTGTGAGCCTAATAATGATGTGTTAATAATTCTACAGAACTATAAAAATAATTTTTTGTCAAAAAGATGTTATTCCCCAGAATATGGATATGATTTGTGAGATATAATTGCATTTAGATACAATTTTAAAGAAAACTATTAGTTCTAAATTTTTATGCTTCTATAAAGAGAACTCATGCATATAGTGAATCAAAAATATTTTCTTCCAAAAGAAACACCTAATTTTTATATGAAAAAAGGGGGAAAAAATTAAAATTTTCAAAAATACGAAGATATATTATTTTTTCAAAGAAAATATACTGTAATATCAGCAAAAATGAAGGCTCACTATATTTTGTGTATTATTTTTTATATAAGGAGTAAAATAATTTGAATATTTATGGAAAATTATCTTTAAAAGGGCTTCGGTAGCATAGTGGTCAAGGTCGTGGACTAGAGGCCGGCGGTTTTCGTTCAGTCGCGGGTTCGATCCTTGGCCGCCGAAGACCCGCCGTGTAGCCGGGGATGATGCACGTTAAATCTGTTCGGGGCCCAAGTCTTCCCGTTGGCGTGGTGTGGATGTTAGGAGAGGTGTCGTCCTCGTCAGCTCAGGTGTCGTCCTCGTCACTTGACCGTGGTTCAAAATTACGAGGTCCGTCGCCAATAGCCCTCGTGTTGCTTCTAGTGCGACGTTAATAAAAAAACTAAATTAAACTAATTATCTTTAAAAAGGGTCCTTAAATGAAAAATTATCTTAAAAAATCATGTCCATATTCAACTCAAAGGGATAGAAAAACTTTTTTGACTAAAATAATATTTTTCGATTTTGATAAAATGCTTAAGATATTATTAGGCACACAAAAAACCTAATCTCTACGAATAATTTTAAAACATAGCTGTCATAAAAAAAAAGAATCTTAAATTCGGTATTTTATTTTCTTCCCCATGTCCTGGTACCCTTAAGAAAATAAAAAAAAGTTAATAATTTAGCATATAATGTTACATACTGTGAGGAATCTTTAATCCATTAAGTGAACTTTAATCCATTAGACAATAAGTTGTTTCGAACTAAAATTTGCAGAAGAAATCCAATGTTATCAGAATATCGTACTTGTAATGAAATAATTTCTTCTTATTTTAAACATTAATTGAACTTATTAAATATATAACACGAAGTAGAATGCCCATTCTTTTTCCGCTTGTTAATTTTTAAAACAAAAGTCAACAACTCAGAAAAGAAGGCATAAAAAGAAAGCAACAAATTAGAAAGCATAAAAAGTTTTTAATGGGGCTGGCGTCAAACCCAGTGCAAGATAACATAGCGAAGGATTAAAAAATAATTTTAATAAGTGAATTCCTTTTAACGCAAGTTTCGGTGAACAACAAATTACCCACTAATGAAATAAATTTAGTAAGTTACATAGCAGAATAAAAAAATATAAATTTAGAACCAATGGAGCCAAAGGTGGGATAACATCACAGAAATACCAGAATTAATATTTTTTGCGATAACTCGTTGGAAAAAAATTGTAGCTATTACCAAAATATCTGCGATTATAATATTAATACTTTTTGCAAAGTTTCATTTTAAAAAGAGTCGTAATCCTGTTGCCAAGAACTTACTGACAAATAAATAAAGCAAAGCCCCAAATCATGTATGAACAATACATAGTTGGAAACAAAGATAGACTGTGCCACGTAATATGCGCCACAGCAGTGCATAGCAAAAAATTTACCTTTTTTTAGAAACAAGCGGGAAAAAAGGCTGGAAACTCAATCATTGTGATTGAGAAAAATAACAAATTAAATAAAATTCCAGCAATCGAAACTTCTGTCTCGTTTTATTTTCAAATGAAGGCCATTTCGTGTACTGTATAAATACATGAACGTTTGGATTAATAGATTTCTAAATGGAATGATTTAAAAATAAGAAATCGGTGATTGATACTTTTCAGTACCATTTTCAAAAATTCGCCAAAAAAAATGATTGATAAGCTTACGCGTACGAAATAAATTTAGTCTTCAAAAATGAAGTTTGATCACTTAGATCTAGTAATCTTACAACGCTTAATTCGAGAGCTAAGCAATATGAGTGTGCTCAATGATTAAGCATTGTTAAGTGATTTTTCGAAACCCAAAAAATACTTACTATTGAATTAAATATCTATACTGAGTTTCAAAAAATTTCCTATGAAGGGCACACATTTCAAGACTCTAGGCTTTTTGGTCTATCTTCTAGGCACTATTACACCTTTCCTCCCAATGTGCGTATGTTTTTAGTGGGAGGTGCCAACTCAGATATATACCTTGTCATATGACAAAGGTTCACACAATTACGAAGTCCATAGCAAACAACCTTCGAGTTGCTTATAAGTGTGACGTTAGTAAACAAAGAATTAATCAATGAATCATTTAGACAGTAATAAACGTAATTTTCAAAAATAAATGACAGCAATAAGTGTATTTTTCGTAAAGTCCGAACTGAATCAGGGTAAAAATTGAATGAAATTAAATATTTTTTTTAATCTGTAAATTAATAAGATAACGTATCATCTGATTTTTTAAACTAGGAATTCGAGAAATATATGTGACTGATATAAAGAATTCTTAAAGCTATATCTTTTTAATGCTGATTTTTTACACTCTTTGATTTAAATTTTGTATCTTTAATATGCCATCTCTCAATCAAATTAATTGAGAGGAATGGAAAATTAATTAATTTTTTTTTAATTTGTGCTGATTCCTGAAGATTCTTAGAAAAGTTTTATTTTTTCAAAAGCTACTTTGTTCATGTTCGACCGAAAAATATTTAACGTAAGAATTATTAAGTCCATAAAATTTCGTAATTAAATATTTAAAAAAATAATAATTTTTTTTACATTTTTAGAGTACCATTTCATATTTAATTTCACATGTTTTTATATTGTTAAAATTAATTTTCCTTTGAATTCATTATTTTTAAATTAAGCTCGTTTCCTTCAGAAAAAAACCTTCATTTCTCTTTTACCTTCAGATGTGCATGCGGCCACATTCCAACAAGACAATGCGTAACCACACACACACACACAAACGTGGCTAGAAATCTTCAAAATTACTTCGCCCACCAGATTGTATTGCTTCTTTCCGTGCCTTTGTTACATCTATCTTCTAATGAACCCGTCTGGTTCATAATTTGAGACGAATTGCCCGTCATGCACCGCCTATTGATTCATCAAATCAACTTTGGCAACGTGTGGTGGCAACATGGGCTGTCATACCCCATAAAAACATCCCAAAGCCTTTTTCATTCAATGCCGTGGCGTGTAGCAACTGCTGTTGCCTACTATAACAGTTACACTATAAATCGACTTAATCGTCTTCCTCATATCATGAATGTTTCTATTGTTTCAAAATTTTTGGGTGTATAACAAAGTGAAAATCAGTCCAACTTAAAGGATAATGACAAAAGACGCTCGATTCATAAATCTTCAAAGCAACACACGGGTAGAAGAGCTAGAGCAATAACAGGGCAAGCAGAAAACACAGCACTTGAATGGGTTAGTCACACAGATACAGGAACAAAAACTGTAATTTTAATGACAGTCACAATTGTATCAGCAACGTTCAGCTCATCAGCTTACTAGTTACGGAAGCATTTGGGACAAATCTCCACTGTAATATTATGTACTTTCAAGATAGGCTCTGACAATTCCGGTAAGAACGCACTGCTTCTCCACAAATGACTCCGGTACGTTACCGGCTACCGGCAGTTCCAAGTGTCGATGGCTTCCAGTCGATTTTCCGATTGATGTCCAAAGCAGACTCCTCCGTCTAAGGCTGGCGTATCTCTTCCTATTCCAGCCAAGTATGATGTCACAGAAAAATTCTGGAAAAGTCCATAACTTTAATTCCATTCGAGGCTTCACTCAGATTCCAGCACTTTCGGAAACCTTTGTTTTGTCACCAAATTCGACCATTTTCAGTCATTTCACTTTTGTACTGTGTGTTACCTAAAATATGGCTTTGAATTCCCATTCTAAGCTTTCATTCCTAAACACCTTCATTAAATATTTGTAATATGTTATTTACTTCATTGTTAGTGACACGTCTATGTCAAATATTAATTTTAATTACATAAATTTAAAATTACATATAAAAATTGATAAAAATTTATAAAAAATTAAATAACAATTTATTTAGCATCCGTGAGAGAAGGTGGCTATTTTTCAGATTTTACAGAAATATATTTAATAAACATGCTTTGTTTACCTCGAATATCTGCCCCTTCCTAAATTTAACAAATTAAATTTGTCGAACGGGGTATATATTTTTGAAAATTTATGACAGAGTACTCAAGTTCCACTTTAAAAAAAATAATTAAAATATGTTTAAGTGAATAATAAAGATCATGAATTGTATTCATAAAAATATTTAAATTGTATAATTTTTTGGTTCTTTTATATTTTTATTGACCTGTTGAGGAAGTAGTCATAAAGTAATCATAACTGATGTCATCATAGTTTATTTAATAAGAACATGTTACACTTTATTAGAAAACTGTGCTCTGGTAATTTCTAGAATTTTATGCAATCAAAATTTGATTAGTACAATAATTTACAGACCATTTTTTGTAACGGATTTCTTGTCTTCACTAGAAACAAGAATTACTCACTAATTTATTTTAAAATTAATAGAAATAAAGAAACATCATTGATATTTTATGTGAATCGGCAGCATTAATGAAATGCATTCTCGCGGAAATGTGGAAAAGTAAAAGAAAAGAAATGAGGTAATATTTGTAACACACTTAGCCATTCCTTTGCTTATGAGTTATATACGGTGTTTAAAAGAGATCGCGGTAAGGAAAATGTGCAAAATATAATAAATATGAAGTGAAAAGAAATTGGCTATAAGAAACTAAGAATATTCCAAATAAGCAAAAACAACTTAAAAACAGAAGGAAAAATCAGCCGATGTTCTTCTTCAGAGCATAGAGAAGCTAGAATTTTCCTTTTCTTTCGTTGTGATAGTGCAACAGAACTTTCCGAATAATTAAGAAAAAATTTTATCAGATTTTAATATTAGAACTGTTTTACTGTTTGAGATCTTGGCTATATTTCCAGCTTCGTTATTTACTTTTGGTTGATTTATTTTTTTGGAGAATATGAAATTGATGATACAAAGGAGCCAGATCTTTTGGATGTAGGCAAATGCTGAATTAATATTATACTCATTTGATTTATTAAAGCTACAATAAAAAACAATTAAAATTCTCATTCCCTCCCCATTTTTTTAAATTTAAAAGTCCTGTAAATTAAGTACCATATAAAATGGTGGTTGTATATATATAGATTAAGACTTTAAAGTAAAAAAGGTTTTCTAGCATCTAAATAAATTTTAAAAAAAACGGAAAAGTAAAAGTTCTGTAAGAAATTATGGTTTATTTCAAATAACTCACAGAGTAATAATGCAAATTCCGATCGCATTTTTGAAATTAAATGCAAAAGACAAAAGAGGAAAGGAAGGTTTATTTTACAAATTCTGAAAAAAATAGTTTTAAGATTAAGCAAATTCAGCAGTTGGATGTGTAATCGGCTCGTTCTTTTGTTTACATGAAAAAGTAATCAAATTTAATCTTTCATTTCTTCCTCCGAACGCTTTCTTTTGTTCATTTTTATTCAGAATGCAATAACTAATCTCAATTTCAATATCTCTTCACGCTTTCATGATTTTTAATTAAAAAGAAGCCAGTTTCTTAACCATTTTTTTGTTGAAAATTGTAATATTTAGAGCGAAAATAAAGGGATTTTTTTGTATAATCGGATAAAATATTTTATTCCTCATTTAATAAGTAAATAAAAGTACTCTCTTTTTAAAATTAAATATAAGCTAATTACGAAGCCTTATTTTTAGGCGTAATAAGTTGTTTGTAACGAAAGAAGAAAAAACTCTGTTTTTAAACATGATATTTATTTTTAAATATTCAAAGATTATGTTGTTTAAATAAGTCAGTAAAAAAAATTCAAAATATTTTTCTTTTGATAAAGAGTTTAAATTAATAAAAAAATATGGCTTAAAAATTTAATTTATAAAATCTATGAGAATTTACATTTCCTTTTTTAAAGTTTCTTTTAAATTCCTTAAAAAGGATGAAATTTTGCTGAAACTTGTTCGTTTTATAATAAAAATATTAAGTATTGCCGATTAAAAATTAAATTTAAGTTTCTTTACTCTAACGAAAATAAAGATAAGTATAAACATAATTTTACCTTTTTAACTACCAATATAATTATTAAGTGAAATATTTCAAAACTTAAAAAAAAATTAAGTAAGCAAATAGTTAACAAGTTAATGTAACTTACAAATTTATTCAATTATGTTTTGTTTCAGGTAATTCATATTTAAAGAAATACAAGGTGTTGTTTCGAAACTCATGGGTCGAAATTTAAAGAGTGATAGAAAACATTTAAGCGAGTAATTTTCACAACACAATGTATAGGCGGAGAGGAAGTGGTGAACCGCTAAATGGCACTATAATTGAAAACATAAAGTGCAAGTTTTCTTACACGTCGTCATTTCTACGGGGGATTTCAGGAGGCATGGTGACGCACAATAATCAGAAAAAGACCTTACTAGGCTAGATGTTTCCTGTCACTCCCTAATCTTTTGCTCATGAGCTCCGAAACACCCTACAAGTAATGAAACCACGAGTGGTGTTCTAAATTTTTTTAGGTTATGGGTTTTTCCTGATTACTGTACATCGCTATGCCTCCTGAAATCTCCGGTAGAAATGACGATATGTCTGAAAACTAGTGTAATAGGCTTTCCATTACAAAGCACGTCTATTGGCTCCCCGCTTGTTCTCCACCGATGCAATTATGGTGAAAATTGCTTGTTTAGATGTTTACTATCACCCCTTAAATTTTCACTAAGGAGTTTCGAATCACCCTGTATATTGAATAAGAGAATAGAAAATGTACCATATTTTGAAGAAAAAAATTCAGCGAAGGGAAGCCAAATTTACACAACAATGGATGGGTTAGCTAAGCCTCCTTTAGGTGAAATAACATAATTGTTATTTTCATTGGTTGATTTTAGGTAAGATTTATAAAGTAACATTTAGCAAACTAGGCGTCGAATCTATATCACCAGCCCTATACAGGTGAATTACAATTTATTCACAACATACCATATCATTTAATTTAGCCCTCAAACAATTACTTATGCATTTAATTATAATTAGCTGATGGTAAAAAAAAAACCGGCAAAGGTGTGGGCCCACCATAACATCTCCATCTCCGTAGGGATTTAGCGTCTAAAGCGCTCCACGCTTATAAGCTGAAATGGGATGGTGTTCCGTCGTACTATAAAAACATGCGTGCTTGTATGTTGGATGTAATATGTTTAAGTAGCTCTAACAAAACAAGGAGAAAAAAGAAATACTCAAAAATGAATACCCAGACTCACTCATTTTGAAATGAGTGTGTTTGTATCAGATTTGAACGTATATTTTTATCGAAATGTTACATGTATTCTAATAAAAAAAAAAATGGGAAATCAACACTCTCTAATATTTACTACACATATAAGGATTACAAAAGTTCCTTTTATATACTGGCTACATATTTTAAAAATTGAGGTTCAAAAACAAATATGGTTTGCTTATATATTTCGAAGTATATTTCATATTTACTATGCTACGCGCTAAAGAACAGTGAATATTAAAATGAGTACGTACTGCAATTCAATTGTGAGTACGATTCAACGTTTCTTATATTTTTTTTATTATTAACAGCATCCTAATTTAACTTTAATTTGCTAATATTTTTAAAAATAGTTATGTTTCCTTATTTTTGCTTATAATTTGATTCTGTTGGATTGGAACTTAGCGTACTTCTTGGCGGTTGGGAGAAATTCAATTTGTATGGTAATTTGTTGATGTATAACATTGAGAATTTTCAAATTGAATGGATTATTAATTTAAAAATACTAAAGGTTTTTAAAACATTGCATATTTGAAAAGTTATATTGAAAAAAAAAATCAGAATGGCTCTATTATATTTGAAGAATTTTTATCGATCAGTTTAGATAATAATTTTCTTACGAGTAATTATTTGTGTGTTGCAAACTATCCACAATATTACATTGTAATTGTATCTTTAGAGATTTCTTATTTTCATTCATATGAACATTTGTTTCTGATGCTGTGATAATATTTTATAGAATAACATTTTGGTACAAGTAATAAATTATACACACAGAATAAAATGATGATAAAAATAGAATTTTATTTCAGATTATTCTTTAATGAATTGAAGGAAATATCAGATGATTTATAACAGGAGTAAGATATTTTAGAATATATTTTTTAAAGAACATGGTTTTAATTTAAACACAAATGTCATGTGTATTTTTTAACCACATTTTCGCAGTCTAATCAGGCATCCTTTCTGTTATGTCCCAAATACTGTTCATTATTTAAAAAGTGATTGTCATGTGTTTTATCACTATTGTCTTACATTTTTAAGTTATCTGTTTTAAACTCATATGACTTGGGATGAGGAACCACTACTTGTTTGTGTTGTAATTCAAAATTTGATTTTTATATAATTAAGGTTTTAACACAGACATTTTGTATCTTGTATTTTTTTTATAATGTGGCCCATAAATGTTGCAAAAACATAAATAATATTTACTGCAGTATATTCAGATTTTATTTTATGCATGAATTCCAACATTCATTCACACAGAATAAATAAAACAATTTCTTTTGTATTCGATACATGACACAAGTACTATAGTTATGTATAATTCATTAAATTGTAAAAACGCTTATAAATGCTCACCATAAAACAAGGCTGAGAATATTATCTACCTCTTTTATTTGTTGATATTTGTATTTTATTTACTCAATTTAACCAATTTATTCTTGCACTTATTAAAATTAATGTTTTTAAAAAAATTATGCTTGCGCCGAGAGGAATTACAAAGTAAAACCAAGGTTCTGGTGAAAACTGGAAGAAACAAGAATCACATTTCCACGTCAAGGCAACGTAATGGATTGTAAGCAGTACTCAAGATTTATAGGATGTAAAATTTTGTAATTTTTCAAAATTCTGTTTTTTACTCCCGACTGTATAATTTCTATTCAAATATAATTTTAAAAATTAGCATTTTATACATATTCTTAAAAATCAGATTATCATTAATATAAGTTTTAGTATGCTATTTGTTATTCATTAATGTCAGAGTTTTTTCTGCACATCATTTTATATTAAAACATATAAGTAAAAATTGTATTTGATTATTAAATATTACTTTGAGAAAAAAAATTTAAAGCTAGCTATTATTAAATTTGAAATTGTATATGTAATTTACATGTTCACATATGTTTTTCTTAAATTATGTTGATTCCTTTTTGAAACATTATAATCAACTTAAGATTAAATTAATTTATTTTGTTTGCAAAACACATTTTAAAAAAAATTTAATTCAAGTTACAAATTTTCACCTGTTTAAATCATAAATCAATATACAACTGTTACAGGCTTAATTATGCATCTTGATTAAAACAGAAAATAGTTTAATCCAATGTTGCTTTATTTTTTAAGCAGAATCAGCCTGATAAATATAAAATGTTTATATATAAAAGATACTATAATTCAGAAGAGCTTAATTACATTTTAACATTTCACATTTCTTTTTCAGAGGGTTTAGAATAATTACAATTCTAAAATAAATATAGAGGGCCTTTATTTTTAAAATGTCAGAATCTACCGATGATCTAATGATACGTAACAATATTTATACATGAAATAATTTGAAATACAAAATAAGCTTAATCAAAACTAAAAGCTGAAACGGCCATTAATAGTTCATAAATACAATTGTTTAAAGCAGAAAATAATTTAAAGCTTATATCGGAAGTATACAAACAAATGCCAGAAGCAAGTTTAAATAGCCTTATCTAGTAACATTTTAACAACACCATTAAATGAAAGTGAAAAAGTTCCTGTATATTATGACACATATTCTAAATGCTAAAATCACATAATTTAAAAACCTGCTTTTAAAGGTGGCTAACCAATAACAGTTATTTCTCCATGAAATATATTTTCCACTCCAAAGCACTTTTTGTATAGACAAATATTAAAGTTAGTGTTTTTCAACTTGGAATAATTTTAGTTTTATTTTTATATTTAATTTTAAAATGGCTTGCCTGTCTTGCAATACTCAAGTTTACGAAATATTTTTATAGGCAATTAATCTTTGTCAGATAATAATTTCTTCTAAACTTTATAATACTTTTTATAAAACAGAAATTACAAAATGAGCAAAATCAATTTACAAAATGAAACAAGATAATTAATTTCAATACTTTTTATTCTATATTCCAAAATTTCTCTATAGTAAGCGATATTATGTATAAAAATTAAATGTACTTGTGTCATTGGGCTATTCGCGGTTTCTCTTCACTAACCTTAGGGACTTTTATTTGAGATTGATTGCTTTTGCTAAACAACCTTTGCCCAACCAAAAATGAAGCGTGATTATGTAAAGCAGGTAGAAATGAAGTGAAGCGGGTGAGTTAGAAAATATATAAACTCCGACTGCAAGTAGCGAGAGAGAGGCTGAAAGAGAAATGAAGCTGAAGCTGAAGTTATAGATAAGCGGAAGGAGGAGTAGAAAGAGAGGTAGAATTAGAGGGTTAAATTAAAGATTGTTGTAAGAAGTTTAATTACTGCTGTTTTCAACAGTTGATCCAGAGTCTGAGTTGCAGTCGAGGAAGGATTAGTGGTAAGAGTCTGTTAGATTACTATTGGTGGGTTGAATTGAGGTTAATAGAAATATTCCCCGGGAGAGCATAGTGAGTTGTTGTCATAGTAAATATATGTTAATAAATTCCGTAAAGATTGTTCTAGTGTCCCTTTGATTATTGTGTCGTAGTGTTTAATAATTGAATTTAGTGATGGCACAAGATGAAGCCCGGATCGGGAGGGCGTCACATACTAACAAACTTATCCATAATTCATATTTTGTCTTTATTATAAACTGATCCACACTGTTTAAATTAGATTTATGTTATAGTATAATTTGTAATGCAGAAAAGCTATGCTTTCATATTACCATACTGCTTTGCTTTAAATGAAAACACTTGTAATATTTCTATAATAACAATCTTGTTAAATTGATATTTTTTTATAATCATAAGAAGACAAGCTCTGTCTCTGTAAATTTTAATGCACTAACACCAATTAAAAATGGCATATGTGTTTAGTAAAAAAAATTTAGAATTCCTTCTATAACAAATGTTTTGTGATCTAAGTGTGTCCAAGTTCATAATTCAAAGCAGCAACAACTGCTATGTAGAACATACTAAACAGAATTTCTTACTTGTAATAGTTTATACTATAATGATACAGTATATTCAATAAAATATAGCTGTATCAATTGGTTGCGTAGATGATTTACCTCTCTTTCGAGAAATTAAAGAATTGTCTACATAATAACGATGCATATTTAACATATTTATTTGAAACAGCACTGTTTGAAAAGCATTTTCACTCATATTTAATAATATCATAAGATGTTTTGGATTTGATAGAAGTAAAAAATCTGTTATAAATTATGTACCTTTATATATTTGAACTTCCTATATTTTAAATACCTCATTGTATATTACATTAAAACATAAGCTATGTTGTTCAAATGAGGATGAAGTAGAACTATAGTATGGATTAGATAGAATTTTTAAATCGACATGCCTTCATCTGTAGGAGTTTAAAACTTACACTTATTTTAATATTCTTGTTTCAAAATTATGAATGTTTTATATGTCTGATATGTTAGTGTGTGATATTCAAGTTTGATTTGGGTTGGTTGTTTTTATTTACGTCGCACTGTGTGATATTCAGTTTAAATTTTTCAAAAACATGTATTTTCCTGTTTACAATGAATCATTCATTACAGGCATTAGCTTTGTTTTGATGTTAATTCAAAAGTAAATGTAAGTTAGATTAAAAAAAAAAAACTCACGCATTTAAAAAAAAATGCTGTACACTAATTTTGTACTATGGAAAATCTAATAATCATCATGTTTCCAAGATATTTGCAATAACTTATTTTTAAAAGACTT
>BMAW01061236.1:0-14013 GCA_019974015.1 Nephila pilipes
TCTTTCTCTTACTTATCTTCAAATGGAGTCTTGAACTTATTGACTGTGTAATTACACTGTAAGATGGTTGATGAGTAAAATTATGAAGAATGGTCGTTACAACTTGCACCCAAATGACGAAATTAGAACCCACAAATCCGTTGATCGTTAAAAAAAAAAAGACGAATTTTGTCTCAAAAGAGAGAAGATAAAAATCTCACGAAAAGAAGTTGAACAGAAGATTTTCTTAGATGCATCACTCGAATGTTTGGTGGGGGAGTGTTAGAGAACGTCTATTGTTTTAATATATTCATTGATCTTTCTTGTAATTGAATTGTTAGACTGAATAGGAATCATCAATTTCGGAAAGTGAAATGTGCCTCTTGGATTTTTTTTTGTTTTGTGAACGGTTATTTTTCAAGATTTCGAGGAGAACGAGATCAGCTGTACGTTCAACCAATTTTATAGGGCTAATTTTTAACAGCTACAAGATTTTTTCCTTGTAAAATGGATCGTCTTAATAATTAAAAATAATGTCGAAAAAATTAAAACGTATCACAAAAAAATTATATCGATTTTAGAATTTATATATTATGGTCATTTATATCAAAACTGTAATCACACATATATGTTGATTACCACGAATTATATGGTCCGACAGTGTTTAAATTTCTCCATAAACAAAATATATCTTTATCAAACAATATCATTGCTTGGAAAATAAATTAAGCAGAATAGTAAAACATTTGAGCTTGTAATTAAATATTGATAGCATATATATTGTCTCTAATTTCAATCTCGAAATAAATGGAAACAATTTCTGACTTAAAAGCACCAGATTTTATATACGCGTATAAAAAAATCACTATTTTCCTCAAATAAAAAAATAGTTTCAACTTTTCAATTTTTTTTAACTATCTGTCTGAGTTGTTTTTGAAACGCATTATGCAAATACGGTGTTTAATGAAAATGTAGTTTGGTTCTTGATAAGATAATGCGACATTTCTGAATCGATGCTTGTGTAATGTGACAAAATACATGAAGTAAGCAGAGGCAATGTCACGACTCTAGTCGATCTAATCCATTCGAAAGCGAATAAGTGTCTAATCTTATTTGAGTATCGAGACATTTTATTTGATTAAGAAACTATGGAATGATTCAAAAGATTTTACGCCTTTGTATTTGTTTTAAATGGAATTTTAAATTTTTTCTGATTAGATTTGTTTAAAAGTTCATCAAATCTGATGTTCTGGTGTACATTATTAATATTTTATAAAAACATTTATTTCAGTCGTTTTGTAATTGCCTTACTTTCTCTCTTCCAATTTTTAAATTTAATGAGAATAAATGTTAATTAAATTTTGTTCACCAATACTTTTGTTTTTAATATTTCGAATAGTATTTTATTCGTCGATGTTTTTATCGAAGTTAATGAATACGTACGTTTCATTTTGACTGCGCTTGGAGATATCGATATTATCCATTGTATGTTAATTAAATACACAATTTGCTTTTTAGTTGCATTGAATAGGCAATTAGAGTATAAAATTTAATCAGAATTAATTAATTAATTTTGGATTTTGAAATATGTGATTACTATTTTCACTTTTTCGTAATTTTTGTGTAGCTAACGAATGGTGTAGATATATTTCAAAAGATGATTTCGTTGCAATAATTTTTAATATTCTTAGTTTCATTTCTTACATTCGATTAAATATTTAATTAGCTTCATACGAAATTTCACAACTGAATCACAAATATTTGAGTATACTGCACCATTTTTTTTTCCAAAATTTAAATCAACTTTTTATATATTCAGTACGATGAGATTTTAATTAAGGAGTGGAATTAGTTTTCTTTTATAATGTATGATAAGATCTGTTAGGTACTAGAAGCAGTTCCAAAGGGGATCGCCGCACAATCCTCATCACTAAAATTAATTTGTTCTAAATCTCATGCAATTAATTCTTGTAATTTTTTTTATAATTAAGCTTAAGAATGTGCCCTTTAACCTTTCATTAATAAGTAATATGTTATACGTCTTTGGTAAATAACGTACATTTAATTAATTTTTTTGATATCTTAATTATTTGTACGAATTTATATATCTGTCAGAGTGATATTTTTATTAAAAGTAAACGAGACGAATTTGGAAAAGTAATAATGAAAGGGCGAGAAGTTAATTCTTACAGTTATGGAATTAATTAAATTCTTTTGAGTCAAAAAATGTAATCGTGATATTTTGCTCTTAACTATGTTCGCTGTTGTTGATAGTGTTACAAAACGCACGTTACGTAAGTTACTTTAATATTACGTTTCGTAAAAGGAATTCAAGAAACAGCCAATTTTCGCAAGACTAAAGCAACCTTTTAAATATCTTTTAAAAAATTATACAGATGGACCTCTTGAAAAATTAAGCGACGAACGGACTGTAATTTATATTGGCTAACATTTCTTCCAATTTTGAATTTCAGCTGGAATGCATTTTAAATTACAATGCGTCAAAGGAATCTAGATGTGCTATTTACTTTTTTACTGAGCTCATTGTTGATAGTAACGATACAATTTCGAAAAATAAATATCTTTTTTAATAATGATAGGGTTATCAACATAGTGGTTAAAAATTAAACAATGTAGAGTCAATAAAAATAACACAACAAGAAAGAAGCATTTTATACAAGTAAAATTTAATACGTAGAATCTTTCATATATATCTCATATATCTTATAATATATCTTTCAAAGTGACTCTGATTTTCCACTTAATAATATAATTTTTACTGCACGCGCCTTCACATTAATCAAATAACGGGTTGAAAAATAGATCATTAATGACGAAAATGAATATGTAAAAATGATTCATCAAAAACAGCGGCTCTGAACCATTTTTAAAGCCTAAATACCTCCAGTTATTCGTTTCCTATTGCGTATTCCTAGTCAAGTATCGTCTGGGATCCCTTCCCAATGCACCATTCTTTACATATTCCGTAAACTTCAATTAAAAAGGTGCACGTTGAATGTTATTCCATTTATTCTAATTCTTCATTTTTGAGTTTATTTTTGAGGTAAGGAAAAACAAATTAATACAAAGATTAGAATAAAGGTAAATTAATGCATCATTTGAGACTGCATTCAATAGTAAAATTTTGTAAAAATAGGCTCAAAAGAAGATGAATACTATCTCAAATTTAGAGCTCAGTAAACTTTGTTTTTATATTTATTTTTAATGTAAGCATACGAAGAAAACTCCAGTTCCACAAGCTCCGTACTAGTTAACGGCAGCAGCCAGAAAACGTATTTTGTTGTTTTTAGAAAGTTCACTGCATTCGTCACTGCAACGAACCCAGGCACTCTCTTGGTTTACCATTCCGCCTTTGAAAGGTTTGTTTAGAGTAGTACCTGAAACTATCTTCAGCAAATTCCACTGTTCAGGAATCGACAACGTTACAACTAGTAATCTTAATCAAAAAAATCCTCTCTCTCTGTATTTTTAAGACTCTTTTAATATTTTAAAACCATTTTCTTATTATTTTAAAACTATGTGGATCCCATAACTCTTTTGTGGCCGCTGTAGCCCAGTGGTCAGAGGCGCGGATTCGCAACCGGAGGTTTCGGTCGAGTCGTGGGTTTGAGGCCTGATATCACTAAAGATCCGTCATGTGGTAGGCTGATGGAAGTCCTCCCATTGACGTGATGTAGATGTTTAGAAAGGGAGGTGCAAGTTCAAGTGTCGCCCTCGTCACTTAACTGTAGTTCAATAATACGATATCCGTCACCAATAACCCTCGTGTTCATAAACAGTGCAACGTAAATAAATAATCACACCCAACCACCGATTTCTTTTCGGATACCCCCTACTGGCTTCTCTAGTATCTCTTAGAATTCACGAATTTCTGGTTGAGAACCGCTAAGCTAAAAGAACCGAAATTTCCTAACCCTACATGCGACTGTTTAGTGTAACGTTGCCTTTTAATGCTATTGTTAATTTATACAAATGTTTCACTCCATATTTATATTGTTAAATTTTTATATCCCATATTCTAATTTTTTAATTGATTCATAAAATTCGTGCATTCATAAAATTGTGAGTGAGAGGTATGCTGTCTAGGGAAATCCAGACGTTCGTATATACAAAACACACTCGAAAATTTTATATAAGTCTTTGTGAAAGTTTTAAACTTTATGTCTCATTTAAGACTTGTAATATAGATCATATTATGTTTAGTATTTCGAGAGAATAAAATTTCCAGCGACTTGAGATGTTCATATCTTTTTCCAAAGCTACATATAACTCAAAAATGTACTCGAATAAATCTGTCTTGTATCTTGAATAAAGTCGCCTACCTATGCGAATTACGTTTTTGCAGAGATTCAAATAAATCATTTTTAAATCAAACTTGTCTTTCCGCCTTTGGAGAAGCTTCTCGTTTCTTTCACATTTCGAACATAAAAGACAGAAATGATTGAAGAACAGATATTCATCTTTCTGTTTTCCTACAGAGAACACTGACTCTCTTTTTTTAGAATGAGAAATAAGAAGATGAGATTTCTGTTTTTATGATTGATACGTCGCTCTTCAATCTAGCAAAATATGAAATCTCCTGACTGACATGGTATCTTACTCTAGAATTGCATTTGAATCTACTCAACACAAAAAATATTTTCACTTGAAATAATGCAAACTCATAATTTTTTTAAAAAGGTGGCCGAAATTTTATGTTAAATAAAATTCTGCATAAATATTTAAATGCAGGGGGAAATAAAAATTTAAAAAAATATGCATTGCTAAAACAATCAAAACAGATTAAATTATTTTAAATTGAATAATATATGTTTTGAAGTTAAAACTAGGATATGGCAATAGTTAGTGCACCGAGACTGGTAAAAGTTAAAATCATGCTTAGATATTTGTATTAGAAGAAAGGTAAATAATTGAAAGGGAATAAAAGTATTAAAGACAAAGTACAACTGTTATATTCATGTACATAAAAATAATTTTATTTCGTAACAAATTTAATACGTAACAAGAAATAAAAAAAATTAAGTCAATTCCTACTTAGGTCAACAAAGAAATTTTTTATTTTAGTTACTTCTTATTAAATAATTACAATTCATATAAATATGTATACACATATGACAGAATCACAATATTAAGTGACAAAAGAATTTTTTTTCCAGCTATCTACACGCTTCATCACTGACGGTATTTATTCCTAAATTTATATCGAGCTAAATATCTTATACAAGAAAATGTTTTTTTTCTCCCATATAAAACTATATTTATTTATTTGAAAATCAAATAAAAAAATCTTATGCTTCGACGAGTTTCGATCCGAAGGCGCGTGGACTTATTCTAGATAACCTATAAGATTCTATGCAGATACTCTACCAACTTTGCAATTGCAAGACAAATGACATACTAGAAGCACTGGCTTGTTTCTTAATTCATCCGGTAAATTAAATGGTTGGAATGGAGTTTAGCCCAACTACCCTTGGCGAGAGGAATTATTTGGAGGTATTTTGCCAAATGTGGCTACCTGTTAAGCTTCGGCGACTTAACATTCAGCAAAAAAAAAAAAAAAAAAAAAAAAATCGCCAAGTTTGGCAATTTTTAAAATCGCGCCAAGTGATTGGGATAAACTGCATTTTCAAATAAAATTTAATTAATGAATTAGTATTTGAAAAAATTGTATTAACATCAAGTATCATCCACTATAAGTTTTAAAAAATGTATTTGAACTTGAGTGGATGAATAAAAAGTATTTTATTTACGATTGAAAATTTGAACAAAATGTATATAAAGGGAGAGAAAGAACTAATAGTAAGAATTTAAAAAAAAGAAC
This sequence comes from Nephila pilipes, assembly GCA_019974015.1. Lineage (NCBI taxonomy): Eukaryota > Metazoa > Arthropoda > Arachnida > Araneae > Nephilidae > Nephila > Nephila pilipes. The sequence continues at coordinate 5,822 of BMAW01061236.1, forward strand.
TAATGATATGATTGCACGTGGACTTGTTATAAGATAACCTAAGGTATGGACCTGATTATACCTACGTAAAAATTTGAATTTAATTTTACTTATTTTCAAATTTAATCTCTTTATATTCAAATTTGATTGGTTTCTATTTAGTATTTACAATTTCACCTTTCTTTTCGCCATTCTAAGACGATCAGCGTATTTCTTCAATAGTACGTCGCTATACCTTACATTTTGAATTGGGACTTTGTCATTAACGAAGCTTTGACATTCAAGTAGCTAAATAATTTGTTGATATCTAAAATATTTTCCTTTCTATATCCCTCTCGAACTCAACGATTGACAGAAAAGTATTCCTTATACACATTAAAATACGGTACATATATTTAAGTCTCATAAATAAAGAGGTAGTAATATGCAAATTTTTCGAACACAGTAACATCGATTATAGAAAATATATGAATGGGCAGTATATTGTTAGAATATTTATTTATACTCAAATGATACATGTGAAAAGTTTTCTGAAGTGACTGTAGCCGCATGATGGGAATTAACAGACTTTGAACACAGAATTTTTGTTACAGCTGGAAGCATGGAACGTACCATTTTGAGAAAAGTGTCACGAATTCAGTATTACTCAATAAACAGTGTCAAGAGTTTGCCGAGTATATATGATTTCAGGCATTACTACGCACCATGGGTAACTCGATGACCAACCGCGTAGATCAGCGACTTCTGAGTAAAGTAATCCACTAGACAAGCAGCACTGTCCCAAATGACAGCAGCAATCAATATGGGACCTACAACAGATGTATCTGTAAGCACAGTGGAGCGAAACGTAATGCTGATGGGATATGGCAGCAGAAGATAGACTCGAGTGCCTTTACGAACAATACACTATCTATTATATTGCTTCTTCTGGGCTATAGAACATATAGTTAGGAGCTTAGATGATTAGAAAAAGGTTGCTTGGCCAGATGAGTCACAGTTTCAGTTGGTAAGATGTGATGGTAGGATTCGAGTATGGCGTGGACCCCATGAGGCCATGGACTCTAGTTGTCAACAAGACAATGTGGAAGCCAGTGGTGACTCTATAGTAGTGAAGGCTACTTTTACATGGCATGAATAGGAATCTTTGGTCAAACATAATTAATCATAGACTGGAAATGGTTATGTTCAGTTACATGGAGACAATTTTTGGCCCTTCATGTTCCCAAGCATCGATGAAATTTTTTAGGAAGATAATGCATCCTGTCACTGCGCCAAAAGTATTCGCAAATGGTTTGGAGAACATATTGGACAATTGCAGCAAATGCTTTGGCCACCTAAATAACCAGGCATGAATCACAAACAACATATATGAGATATGATCGAACGATCTGTTACAGTACAAAATCGTGCATCGGGCATTTTTTCAATTAATGGATGGCTGTAAGGGCATAATGAATGAATATTTCTTCAGAGAACCTTTGTTGAGGTCCCATAAGAAGTTAAGTGTATTTTCAATACCTTAGGTACTTCAACGTGTAATATGTTAACATTTCCACCATTTATTGCATTTTCTAAAACCTTTTTACTTTTACTCTCAGCTTTGATGTCTCCGCTTCTGTTTGTTCGGCATGAAAGTGATTACTGAGTGCTTCTGATTAAATGCAAGTTAAAAGTAATTAAGTTAAAAGTTAAGCACAATCTTAATGAATCTGAAGTTTATGAATTTTTATTCAATTAATATTCGAGGATTTGAAATTCATTATTTAAATTCTGATTCATTAAGTAACCACAAAGTAATTTTAATTGAACTGAAATTCATGAGCATTGTAGTGGTTGATTATTCCATGTTGCAATTTCATGTATTTGCAAAAGACAAATGACATTCAAATGCTCATAAAGTGTAAATTTCTTTAGAAAGAAAACATTCAAAGATTTATACAGTTTTTCATTTGAATCATTCTAACAAAATTTCAATGATTTTCTAAGAATTTTTTCATTATTTTAAATTTCTTATTGTCACACTAAGACCTGTAAACATGAAAATTGTAAATTTTGTTCGCAAAGATTATTTTAAAGTTTTCATATGCCTCCGTTTTAGAATATTTTTATTTTTATGATTTAACAGTACTCTCTTTCCTATTGACAGATATACATTTTGAAAGAATTAACGAATAAGAGTGCGAAAATAATGCGACTGAATCATAAATATTTTTATAACTTGGTAATCAATATTTTACATTTAGTTAATAAAATCTTCTCGTATTAAATAAACGTAATTCAATTGATTTAATATCGAACAAACCGTTGTATTTTACATTACAGCCTATTTGAAATCAAGAGACTTGCATATATGTAGAATAATTTAATATTTTTCCCCATCTCAAATCTACTTAATTTAAAATACAGGCCAATAGAAAAAGGGAAACTAAAAAAATAAATACAATAAGGTTTGAAAGCTTTTAACGTTTTCAAAGCGTAAAGAAAGAAAGTCGTTCATAACATTAAATACTTATCTATGACTTATTTTTTAAAAAAACACCCGTATATAAATGTCAAAAAAAGATAGTGTAAGCAATGTATTTTACGTTTATTGCATTAAAAAATATATATTTTACAGGAAGAAGTCATTTATTGCATAAAAAAGCGTAAATAATATTATTACATGGTTTATCAGCTTTCAAATGTAAGAAAGATCCACACAATTAATCAGCAGATACTTTCGAAGTAAATCTTAATTTTATTCTAAAATTCTGTAGCAAATAAATTCCTAATTTCTTTCTAAGAATCTTTAGAAATTATTCCTTCTACATGGAAATAAATATAAACCTTTAATAGAAATGAATTAACACATACGAAGTTTAGTACACGATAATATCAATTAAATGTTTACGCAAACACCGAACACAGCAATTTGTATTCACAAAATGGCATGGAATGCACGTATGTTCTATATACTCTAATTGATACACACAGTCGCTCAAAATACACACACTCAAAATCGGTCGTTAACCTACCCGAAGTCACGGAGTATTTACAACGACATGGTGAAATTTGGTGACCAAATATTACGCCAAGGTCATCCCTACTTATTCAGCATTAGTGCCTTACTTATTTGTATTTTAGAAGAACAGAAACGTTATGATAAAAACTGAGTGTAAATTTCTACTCTAAACTTCCTTCGTTTCTTATTAAAAGGTAACGCCTCGCATTAACTGAATAATTAATGTCTAATAGCTTTTATTTTTTAAAAAAAATTAATTCTGCATTACTTACGAGTTTTTAAGCTTTTAAGGTATACTTTTCTAAAATATTTTTTTTTAGATCAATAGAAAAGAAATTCTAAACTTGAATTTCTTAACATGCGTGAAACTTTTATTTGTATTTGCCGAGGTAGGTAACTTTTAGTAAATTCAGAGTAATACCTAAAGTAATCAGTTTACTCTAATAAATTAATAAAGTCCACTTTATGATAAAGTTCACGAATCCTTATATCATTTTCTTTATTTATTATATCAGAGTCATTTAAGCAAAGTGTTCGTACAAGGTCTAACATTTCACCGTTTTTGAATTACAGTAGATATTAACACACTTTTAAAATATTTAAGCTAGATAAGGATGTTATAATTTATTAACTCTTATAAAGCACAAAATCACACACACACAAAAAACAGAGCTATAAATCCAAATGCATTAATAATAGACAATCCTTCTTTAGTCAATAATAATTCCTATTTTTTTAATTAAGACATAAATTGAATGCTATGTGTGCGCTTTTAAATGTTTGATATATTCTCGCAAATTCTCCTATATGTCAAGACCTTAAGCGTTTTACTCATATATTATAGAAATATGTGCTAAAAATGCTAATATATTATTTCAATTTAATAATATTTTAGTATTTAAAAAGTACATTTTCGATTTAAGATAATAATTAAAAAATGTAAAAAAGTTATATGCAAAGTTTTGCAAAGAACAGATATAACCACCAAAGGCGTTCTTTTTTTACAATTATTATTATTATTTAGTTAAATATATTAATTAAAGTGAGTGTTGAAATATCGAGAAATGGACAATATAGTAAACTTTTCCGATATAAAAATTAAAATAAACGATAAATTATGTATTAAGTCGAATATATTTAAGCTAAATGTAATTAAAATTAAACCAAACAATAAACCATTAATTGAATATATTTCAGTTAAATGTAAATAAAATTAAAGCAAACGATAAATTATTAAATTTAATATATTTTAACTAAATGTAATTAAAATGGGAGTAAACCATAAATTATTAAATTAAACCATAAATTATTAAAGCAAGCGATAAATTGTTAAAATGAATATATTTAAGCTAAATATAATTAAAATTAAAGCAAATGATACATTTTTAAACTGAATATATTTAATCAAATGTATTTAAAATTTGAGCGAACGATAATTTCTTAAATTGAATATTATGTGAGCTACAAGTAAGTAAAATTAAAGCAAACAAAAAAATATGAAAATGAATATATTTAAGCTAAATGTAATTAAAATTAGAGCAAAAGATATAAAATTGAAAAGTGATCTGGTACGTCAAAAGTGATCGAACTAAAACAATAGCCCCTTGGGTGGCCAATTCATTAAATTTAAATTAATATATTAATTTCGGAAGCTTCACGTGTTTCAAGAAAGTACAATGTTTATCATTTGTTCGATATCTTTTCATAAATTTCAATGTAATCATTGTAAGCAAGTAATTAATTAATAAGTGACGATAAATATTATGCCTCATTGAATGCTTATGAAAAGAATTACGATGTTTTGTAAGCCGATTACGACCATCGCGTTTTTCTCTCGCTACGTTTTCTGTGGTTTTTCATTTTTTTTAAGCTGAAAATGTTACTTCATGAGTCTTTTTCCGCTTGAAATATTTTTCTGTTTCTTAAATCCTCCGTGATAATGAAGCTTAAGCGAAAGTGTTTTCTCACTTTTTCGCTCTAAATACATTATGTTTCCCTTCTTTGAACAAAAACAGAAGGATTAAGAAATTTTTTTTTATGGACTTCAAGGATTACTTGGTGTTTTGCGGAAGTGTTTTTTCAGGTGGAGTGATTTTTCGATTGCTTCAAAAGTGTTAAGTTCTTTGATGTGCTTATTTTACCTTATTCGAACCCAGAAATGTAGTTAGTGTTTCCAAAGCAAAAAAAAAAAAAAAAGATTGTTTAAATGGGTTATAAACGATATAGAAAATCTGAGACAACAACAAAAAAAAACACTTTTAATTATTGCCATAGTAGAATTAAAATGTTCTAAAATAGCTGCTAATAATTCATAATTTTTGTAATAATTTAGACAAAAATGGATGATTGTCAGTTGTAAGCAATTTGATTGACAAAATAAAATGACACGATGCTCTGTGAACATTTTTTTTAAAATTAGTTATTTATAAGGAAAGGTTGATTTTCACTATATTTGAAAACACTTAAAATATACGATTCGGAAAGAAAAAGGCAACTTTCTCACACAAATTTTCTTATAAAATTTCAATTTTTCTCAAAATATTTCAGTATTTTTAAATTCCCTTCTACTGGTACAAATTTTTAACATTTTTAGAAGTGTTTGCCTCATTTCTGGACATGGTGTGATTCTACAAATGTTACTTATAAATTTAAAAATTTTATATCAGACATTACGAAAGCAGTAAATAATGGGTTATGGCGTAAGTCTTCAATATTTAAACCTACAGTCATCATAAGGTTAGTAAATAAATTCACAAATGCAACTGAAGAGACGTCACAAAAAGGACAACACAGTTTATTTACACTTTTCATAGAAAATGCCATTTCTTTCTCTCTCGGATTCCTCTTAAATCGCTCTAATTCTAACTTATATTTAAACAATAAGACCTCAGCTTACAAACTCACTCGCACCGAGTGAGACACTTCTTGCGCAAATGGCAGATTCTATTCCTCCTACTGTAACAAGGAGTCATTTCAAACCCATTTTACTACAAACGTTTCAATACATTAATTCATTTAACTTACAAATATCAACCAATTTTCTCTATTGATTCTTATTCCTTTCAATTTTCAGTTATATATCAATATCCTAATTCATTCCATTATGCTTCTTATCTTCATCTAATTTAATAGGTTGGCAAAAAGTTGAAATCTTAGGGATTTCAAATTACAACGTGTTCTAGGTTGGTGAAGAGAAAACTGAGAATAGTTCAACGTCACAAGCTATATCTAATTTTGTGGCATTTTACGAAAATAATTAATGATCTAAATCCTTATTCCATGCGCAGAATATTATCAACCAGTTCGTATAAAAACACCAGAAAAAAAAATTAAAACTTAATATTAATTACAAAAAGTATTTGCATTTGAACACATGCCCATCATGAAATATAAAAATGATGAAAAGAAAATAAGTTTCAAATTTCGAAGATCAATGAGATGATCTAGCCCAGGGGTCTCCAAACTTTCCAGCCTTAGGGCCATATTGATTACTCCAGTAAATTCCAAGGGCCAAAACCATATTATCATTCATTGTTGCCGGTGGTAAAAAGTTGAATCAGTCCACTAGTGGTGTAAAATATGATTACTTTTTTGCCAGATGCCTCTAGCGACGGGAACGCTTTAATTTTATGCCTCTAGCGACGGGGACGATACTCATTTAATTTCTGCCAGATGCCTCTAGCGACGGGGAAGCTGATGTATTTTCCGTATCGTATGGGTATCCGTTATAATGGGGTACCCGCATCGTATCGCCATAGTAATCATTGATTACAAAAGTAATGAAATACACAAGTAATCATTGATTACTTTTTTCTTCAGTAATCGTTACTTCGGTTCCTAACGAGTAACGAGTACTCAAGTAACGAATGAGTATTTTTTTTACATGAAAAAAAAAGTCCGAAAAAGTACGCCACGTTTAAAAAAGGCTGCAAATCGGACTAAAGTCCGCAAAACGGCAACACTGCATATTATTAATTTTCCTGTCATTATCTGTAATTTCTAGATTAGTCGTAGAGTACGAGCGAGCCATGAGGAGTAACGTGACAGGACATCTGGTGGACACAAGCGGAAATAGGTAGTACCTTCTATCGCTAACAGATGGCGCTAATAGCACTTACAGAATAATCTCGTTGGTTCGAGAAAGTTCTGGTGTCTTCCACTCACTTCTAAATGGCAGTAAGTGGAATATATAAGAAGGCTAGTGGCGCAACCACAAGTCAGTTCCTATGACACTGCTGTGAAATAAAATAGTGCGTACCTCCTTAAAACGTGTTTGTGCGTGTTTAAGTTTAAGACATCTTTGTAACAATATTTTGATTTGAATTGTTGCTTTTGTGTGTGATTTAGTAGAATGGAAAAGAAGCGAAAAATTGATAGTGAATACAGAAAATTCAAAGATCAGTGGAACATTCAGTATTTCGTAATTGAGTCCAGTAACAAGGCGCTATGTTTGATTTGCAATGAAAGCATAGCCGTTCTCAAAGAATATAACATTAAACGTCATTATGAAGCAAAACATTTTCAAAATTACTCAAAATATACAGGAAGTTTGCGGACAGAAAAATTCGAAGCTATGAAGCTCGGATTGAAATCGCAGCAATCTTTATTTACAAAACTCAAAACTGAACAAGAGGCTGCAACTCATGCCAGCTTTCGTGTGGCTCTTGAAATTGCAAAACGTGGAAAACCATTCACCGATGGAGAAATGGTCAAATAATGCATAATCGCAGTAGCCGAAGAAATGTGCCCTGAAAAGGTAAATTTATTAAAAACTGTCAGTATGTCAGCAAACACTGTGGCTCGAAAGGTAGAAGACATCGCTGAAAATATATCCTCTCAACTGTTCAACAAAAATGGACATGTTGAGTGGTTTTCTTTGGCCTTGGATGAGTCAACGGATGTGTCAGATACTGCTCAGGTGTTGATTTATATTCGAGGAGTAGATAAAAGCTATGAAGTGCATGAAGAACTTCTTGATATGTATAGTATTCATGGCACAACTACTGGTTCAGATATTTTTAAAGGAGTTGAAATGGCCATTAACCAAAAGAACCTTCGATGGAAAAACTTGAAATGTATTACAACTGATGGAGGCAAAAACATGAGTGGGAAAGATAAAGGAGTGGTCGCTCTTGTGTCAAAGGCTGTAGAAAATGACGGTGGTTCAAAACCAATAGTCTTACATTGTATCATTCATCAACAGTCTTTGTGC
>BMAW01061242.1:0-13810 GCA_019974015.1 Nephila pilipes
TTTAAAATAAAAAAAAAAAAAAAAAAAAAAAAAAAAAAAAAAAAAAAAAAAAAAAAACTAACATAGCAATTACATATACACATTTCGTTTATGTCGTATAATATGACTCGATCCGACAGCACGAAGTTCGAAAATCGAAGTTTAAAAATGTAAGATTTCAAATAACTATATATATGTATGTTATATATAAAGAAATTCCTTTTTTGAAACTACGCGACCGATTTTCGATCTATTAAAGTATCTCATAAAAATCGTGAAACCGATTGTAACATAAGCACCAACGCGAAGAAGAAAAATGAGCTCTTGAAGAAAAAAGGAAACGATGAACATAAAAACATTCATTATTCTCATAGCACTTACTATAAACACTGAAGTCTCGAAGATCCTGGCCATCGGGATCACTCCATCCTTCAAAATCTAATTTAAAGATCGTAATAGTGGCCATTCCTGTCTTGCTGTTTATCGTGCAGCTACCAGGTTTTGGTGGTATGTTCGTGCGAATGTACAGTTTAGCGACGCCTTTTGGTCTGTCATCGTCCATGTCAGTACCGGTGACTTTGATGTGAAAGGATTGGAATTTCTGATTGGCCTCAAAGAATGTCTTGTTGATTCCTAATCGATCTTCATCAACTAATTAACACAGAAAATTCGTTATCGTTTAAAATCATATGTTATTGATTATATATATTAAAAATATTTAAACTAAATGTTTTGAAGTAATTACAAAAATGCTTTTAATAATTTTATTCGTATCCCTATGATATCCTTCTACTATACTTTTTCATTCTATATATATTTATCTTTCTATTCTATTTTTTAATGCAGCAGAAATAGAATGCGGTTCTTTATTGATTCACAAAAAATGGAAAAAAATGTACAAAAGAAAAATTACAATATGCTTTAAGAGATTATCTTGAGTTTTATTATTTGTTACGAGAAAATGTAAATAAGTAATTTCACTAACAAATGCAGATATCGCTTAAATAAATAAAACATATTAATATTACCTTGAACGAGGAAAGGTCGAATTTCGTGGAAGCTAGGGAAAATTGATTAATTATATTTAGTATACACAAATAACCAAGATTATAATTCCCTTTTTTTCCCTTATAAATTTCTTAAGCCTCTTTTTTACATTAAACGTTAACAATTATTGTCTAAAAATATTCAAGATAGTCGAAACAAATTAAGAAAATTAATTAAGAAAATAAAGTAAATTAGACGTAAGACAATTTTTTGTTGGTATTTCGAAAGTTAAAAGAATTCTTAACTGTGCACACATTTTACTTCTTCATTTAATTATCATAACTATCTGCTACATTAAATCTTTTGTCAAAATAAGAAACGTAGAAAACTGAATGACAGTCAAAATAATCTATAAAAAAACTGTAGAATCTCAAACAAAATAAAATCTTATAATATATTTAAAAGTCTAACTTAAAAATATGTTTACCATAGCCTACCGCAAACAATACATTAGTTAATGTTTAGATTATTTGAAGTGACATCGTTATAAAAAAGGAGCAGTTAATGCGCTCCTCTCAATGTTCCTGAGTGTGTTACATGAAAGATAATTTATATTATCAAGGTCTGAATAAAGAGATAGTGCTGAAGACAAAAGAGTTTGGATTCTAAGGCGCAGTAAAATGTTGTAATATTTATGTGCACTCCTTATGTATGTGAACTGTCTTAATAAAATGAGGGTGTATCACGAGCTTGCTCAGGAATCGTCCCCCCCCTTCAAATCCCTTAGATACAGAACTCGCAATTTATATAAATACCATCTTTATATATTCCCTATCATTAAGTACTTTTAATTTATTTTTTACTGATCGTTTTAATAAAAGCAGTTTTAGATAGCTAATATCTCAAAAATTTTAATAAAATCGTTAAAAAAATTCGATAGTTTGATTCAAATGATAGCTTTCAATGTTATCGGATACATACAATTCAAATTACAATAGAATGCTACGTTGCAGTTCTTACTAATGATATGTGTGATCCAATCATCCAGTATCTCTTTACTTTGACTTTCATCTTTGATTCCATAGATTTCCCATTCGTATCGAAGATTACCATTACCACATTCTGTAACGCATTCTGCCCTTACAGCAAGCCAATCACTAGGGTTTACGATAAAACCTCCTTCTGTCACTCGACAAGCCACAGATTTTTCACACCTAAATAGAACATTTCATTCAGAAAAATAAGACGGTTTTTTTTTTTAAAAAAAAAAAAAAAATATATAGTATGTTGCCCCGGTTAACTTCCATCGTTCTATAACTATTATCCAGTTTCTCTGACCATATACAACTAAGTTCAGTAATAGGCAGAGTCTCCAAAAGAAAATACCATAATAGTTGCCATGGGAATTCCAATAATAAAAAAGCAATGTGTATTGTTTTTTAAATTCATATGTTCAAATTCAGATTCTCATATGTCTATTGAAAAAAAGAAAAGAAAAATAAATGAATTATATAAATGTATTGCACACGGATGAACTGTACTTGTATTATATCGATTTTTAAATTTTTATGTAGGATTATTACATTCATTGTTAAAGTTATTCATTGGTTTATAGGCAATTTTAAAGTTAAATACAAAGGTTAGATCTTGCTTCATCTATGTAATGAAAAAGATGTTTTCTTTAATGTTAGTTGTGCGAAATGTTTAAGATGAAGACGTGAAACTCAGAATTTTTTAATATAAAAATTCTATTCAAAATTGATATAATATTTTGACTTCACTGACATGTATTTAGACAATCATATTTTATTATACTTGTCTTTCATTTCTAAATCAGTCAATTTGTCATGAATAAAATATGTTCCATATTTCACAAAATAATTTTAAATGTTATGTAGTAAAAAGGTAAATTTCATATTCATTTCATGCATCTAAATCTTGGGGACATAGTTTAACAAATGGTAAAAAAATATCCCACTCGTAGTATTTACGTTAATATTAGGAAACTACATTCTATCAGTGAAAACGTATTTCGAGCTTGAGTTTCGTGCGTTAAAGTGAACTCTCCCGTCTATCGGCCATTTTGATTTCATGGACGTAATATTAATCCTATGGAATTTCGACTACCGTTCTCAAATCTTTACTATTTAATCTATTTGAATGCAATAAAGGGCATCCGAAATAGCAAAATAATAATAATAATAATAATAATAATAATAATAATGAAGACATCTGAGGAATTACATTTTCCCTCTAACTTTTAAAAAGGTTTTTCTCTTATTTTAATGATTCGTTTGTGGGTTTTCCGGACTTTAAAAAATATTTAAAAATATTTTCAAAAACGGGATGAAAATGTAATTCCTCAGGAACCTTCTTTATTTTTTGCTTTTCCAGTTGTATCGTCCTTGCATTCAAAAAGATAAAATAGTAAAGATTTGAGAACGGTTGTAGGAATTCCAAAAGAACATTACGTTCACAAAATCAAAATGGCTGATAGATAGGAGCCTTAAGTGATCTGATAACACGATACCAGCCTTAAGGAATTAACACCTATGTCACACAAACCCGCATACCCTCCCATACGCACACATACTTACAGCTAGCGTTCATTCACGTATACATGAAAACACACAAGAAACCAAAATGCTTCAAGTTGAAAGGATTGCTCAGATACTTGTCATCTTGCTGTTTTAAGTCAATCACATATTTAAATACGTTACATCCTTATTTCAGACAATATAATAACTCAATTTTATCAATAGGTATGAGCACGATATCAAAATGTATATTTTTTTTTGTTTAAAAGAAACTAAAGTAGAGTAATATACTTTTATCATAAAGCAATTTAGAATGATAAAACACTTTTTTTAAAATAAAAGTTAATAATACAATGAACATTGGAAAAAAGAAATTTTCAAGAACTGTCAAAGGTAATATTGAACATAAAGTTTTTATCCTACATTTTATTAATTATAATTTATTCTGATTTAATAGGAACTTCTGAAAGATATTATAATTGTACCATAATGCGTAATACATTTTTCTGGATTTAAGTTTTCGAAAACAATATAATTATAACATATATTTTTGTAATATCTTAAAATATTATTTATGATTCTAAGATCACTTTATGTACGTAGACAGATTAAGTAGAAATCATTTTGATGAAAATGCATTTGTGACAATTTATAGCTGTACTTACATAACAATAATTCCAGGAGCGTTATTCTTTATTACATCCAGATAAATTATTTTATGTTGCCTTCGAGAACCTTTCGATAACGTTACTTCTATTTCGTACAGAGTACTGGAATCACGTAATTCAGCTGTATTAAAAATCCACTGAGGGGCTTGGAAATCTTTTGCTGCTGTGAGAAAACATGTTCATTAAATAAACAATGTATATATATATATTATTTTTATTATTATTATTGAAATACAATTAAAGACATTCGTTGCAAGTGCAAGTGAGTACTTTCGTGAAATATGGCTAAAGGAAATCACCTGGACGACTTCACACGAGGAAGAATGATCGGAAAGCTAGAGGTGGGGGGGGGGGCGTAGTTTGACTAGTGTAGCTGAAGAGCTCGGAATCAACAAAAGTGTCGTTTCGCGCGATTGAAAAGCCTTCCAAACCGTAGGTACAGCTGTTAGAAAGGTTGGTGGAGGCCTCCCTATGAAAACAACTGCAGTGGATGACCGATATATTATCTTGCAAACGAAAAAAGCGCCAAGTAAGCAGTAAGCAAGCGCCATTGCTCTGCAACTGTGTACAGCAACAAGGCGACAAGTGTCGCGGTTTACTGAGGCCAGGCGCCTACACAAAGGTGGCCTATTCGCCCGCCGTCTTGAACAAACGCTGCATCCCTTTGAAAGTTGGCCATAGGCGGCACCGTTTAGAGTGGTGTAAGGAGCAAAAAAAAAATTGACATCTAATCAATGGAGTTGTGCCTTATTTGCGGATGGGAGTCATTTCAGTGTCATAAGCGATTCTCAAAGCCAGAAGATTTGAAGAGAAGTCGTGACGCGGTTTTATCTCAGTAACATCACGGAAAGAGACCGTTACGGTTATCCTGTAGTATTCGTTTGGGGAGGCATTATGCTGAACTGGCGGACTCAGCTCCATGTTTTTGACAGAGGTTCTGTAACCGCAGATCACTAATGTAAGGAGGTGATCCTTCCCCATGTGCCTCTGCTCCGAGGTGCTATTGGACTAGACTTCGTTTTTATGGATGAACAATGCACGGCCACATTGGACTGCTAATGTTCAGCAGCAACTGGAAAGGAAGATATCACTCGAATGGGTTGGCTAGCGTTCTCACCTGATTTAAATCCCATAGAACATGCATGAGATGCTTTCGGAAGACGCCTTGCGGCACACTTACATCCTCCGGGGAACATCCAACAACTGAAACAGATATTGATTGAGGAATGGGCACTCTTATCTCAAGAACAATTGGACAATCTGGTGCTGAGTATGGAGAGACGGTGCAAAGGAACCATTGTAGTAAGGGGAGGGCATATCCCATACTATGGAACATCTGCTTGTTGTTCTTCCTCTTGGACAGACAATCATGTGTAACGATACTATGAGTTCAATAAAGTCTTTTTTTTTTGTTTGATTCTATTCCATGCTATATGCATTGTATTCATTTTTGGGCAACTATGCTTTCGTCATCGTTTAAGTATAAAATGATGCTGTCTCTCATTTCTGAATTTCATGTCTCTCAGATGATTTCTTGTAGAGCTATGGGGGAAAACCCACCTATTGCTTAAGTTTTGCCCACCAGTGTAATATATATAAAGAGAGAGAGAGATATTTACGTTCCTTTCCCTTTTAGTTACAAACAAAACGTTTTAAATCTAAGAATAATCACAGTGAACAATTTGAAGTGTGATAGTAAAGAATGAATAAATCCGAAATAGCATTTATAATAAAAGTGAATTACGGAAGAATAATTAAATCATTCAACATATTATAAAATTAGAATGCCGAATTTAGATAATTTCAAGTGTCCTAATTAATTAAAGTGATCCTGGAAAAAAAAACATGAGTTAATGTCTCATATTATCCTTCTACAAAAAATCATATTAGAACGATTCATGCTTTTTTTAAGTAGTCTGTACAAAATTTAAAACACAAAAATTGATAAAAAAAAAAAATGTCTGTGGTAGAAATAACTCTTTTGAATTTTTCAATTCATATAAATTTGGCTTTGTTCAATAAGATCTATCAAGGGATAATCCAACGAAACTGATTTACAGAAATCGCTCCTCATTTTTTTAAAAAAACGAAGTCCTGAGTAGTAAAAGATTTTTTGTTTGGGGAAAATAATACACTTCTGAAACATTTTATATGTGTTATTTACAGAAAACATTTCAGAAAGAAGAAATTTTCAGGACTATATCACAATTGTTTTTTAAAAATAATTATTTCAAATGTACCCTATTTACAGCCAATTTCTTAAGATTGAGACTGAAGGGAAAAAAAATATGTAAATTCTCCAGAAGAAAGCCTTTTGATAGTGAAAAACCAAACAAAATTTTTAATTTTATAATATAACACATAATAATAACGGATTAAATAAATTTAGAAACTTATAGCAGTTAGAAAATATCATAATTTTCTACGCATTTGACAGAATTTTTATATTGGAAACCAAAATTTACATCGAATGTGTGGTTGAAAACATTTTTCTCTTTTTAATCTTTCTTGAATACCATATTTATATTTGTTTGCATGCATTTATTTAACTTATTATCAAGTAATTATAGAAAAAATTCAACAATCAAGCAAACCTTTATTCAATTTTGCATAATGATGCGATCCATTTCGATTTATAGAAACACTTTGGCATTTATAAATTTTAATAAAGACGACACTTAAATATTTCGCATTTTCTTTCCTAATACTTCAAATGTATTCTAGTTCTATTTATTTATCTGAGAAACAATTTTTTCTTGCTTTTTGATATGTTTACGTAGATTTTTATATATTAAGGGTTTTTTTCTCTTTTTTATCTCGCACATAATTAAAAAGTTTATAATAACATTACAATAATTTTATGCTTATGAAACATCTTACATTAACAAGCGTTTTTCCAATATACACCCCGCGATACTGAAAATGCAATACCAAGATGTAGTGGCCAGAAAGTGATGAAACTCAGCAAACAGAGAGAGACAGCAATTAACAATAAGTGACCTTTATTTCGAAATTATATGCATAATACAGAGCGAGAAAAGCGTCGGCTCAGTAGGTTGTACACCGTGGACAGCAATACACGAAGAAACACGTCTAGGTACAGAGTCAGTGAGAAAACAGATGACGTCCTGAGGAATAGCTCTTCATTCCCTGTCAACCATTTACCACAGTTTGTCTTCTGCTCGCGGCAGTGGCAGGGTCTGCAAATGGCATCCAATCACATCCCAAATGCGTTCAATTGGTCAGAGAGCAGGAGAGAACGGTGGCCAGGGAAGCATCTGTACACCTTACAGAGCCCGTTGGCTGATGCCAATAGCGTGCAGTCCGCCATTATCCTGCTAAGAAAGGGCATTGGGTACCACCTGAAGACAGGGAAGTGTCACCGACCTCAGTACATCATCAACGAATCGTTGGAATGTCATAGTGCCCTGAATACGAACTAGAGCAATCGTACACAATTGCGCCCAAACCATAATGCCAAGTTGTTGCGTGGTGGGGCGTTCTACAATTGCTGCCGGATTGGATCTGTTTCTACGTCGACGCCATACTCATACGCGACTATTATCGGAGAAACAGAAGCGGACTCATCTGAGAATACGAACCTGTGTCATTCCATCGTCCACATCGCTCGATCCCGGCACCATTGAAGACGTTGTCGTCTTTGCTGTGGGGTCAATGGTATACTTCTTAATGGACGCTATGAGTGCAGGCTACTAGCAACTAATCGACGGGAAATGGTTCAAGTCTAAATTAGTATATCCAGAGCGTCTTGAACATGCTGTAGAAAGGAGGTAGAAGTTGCTTCAAAGTCCGCCACCGCTTATCGGCGAATGCGTCCGATCCACGGATGCTAACGTTATCTGGCTGCACGGCTCCCCTCAAAATTGCTACATATCCTTATACCAACCATCTTCGTCACAGTCGGTGTACTGTGGTCGAATCCAGGGGTATCTCAGCTGAGATTTGTTGTTTTGTTCTACCTGCCCTTCTCAGTCCGATCACCATTCCCCTATTAAAATCACCTGTCTGTTGGAAATGCTTCCGTTGACGATGGCCTGACATTCTCTACTATTTCACGTGTCCTCTGAGACAAGAACAAATTTTCGACGGTGATTTTTCTATTAGAGATAACTGCACGAAAATTAAACATTCTGCAGGTTTCCCCTCCAGTACATCTCCTTCAATGTGGTCTGGAGAACTGCACATTTCACCTCATTCGCATTACTCGGTGACGTGTATCTAACTTAAAATTTGCATAATTTTCTGGCCACTCCTTCTCGATGTTGCATTTTCAGGGTCATGTAGTATATAAACAAATAACATTATAATTTTATGTTTCATTAAATTGTTACTTATTTTATTTAATCATTTTAATTTTCTATGATTGCTAATTAAGTAGTATAATCTCAAATTAATTATATTTTGCTTTATTTCAAACAATGTTCACGAAAAAAACTTCAGAATTATATTTACATTTTTCATTTCTTACTTATTTTATATTTCCCTCTTGCTTACATTTTGATTCTTTAAAACATTCTTCGTTTTTCATCAGTTGTTCTGTATAATGAGGCGTTACAACATGTTCGGATAAACTTACAACTTCGTCATAAGTTTCATAGTCTTGAAGAAACTTCGGAGCATCAACAAAGCGGCAGGACCATTCCATTTGAAATTCCTAATAAGGAGATATTTAAATATAGAATTTATGAATTTTATAAAATATGAGTGATAAAAGTATTCAGAGTGCAATATAAACCTCTGAGAGATAGATACGAAGAAAATTCTGAATTTTTCAAAAGATAAATGAGAGTTTGTATTAATAATATGAAAAGGATTTATTCAAATTCATTTCTCCCAATGAATACACTGAAGAGCAAAATCATTACGAACATTCACCTAACACTGTGCATTGGTCCACCTTTGGCAAAGCGATAAGCCGCCTTGACATGAATTCTACAAGTCCTAGAAAGATGGATGGAAACAGATTACACCAGATATAAACAGCTGCGTAACTTCTTCAAACTGAAGTCACGCAGTTCCTCAATGTCCCGAAGAGGTAGTTTTTGAGCTCTGAGTGCCTTGATATCCCAAACGTTCTCTACAGGATTACGATGCAGCGAGTTAGTTTTTCAGGCCATAAACTGGAATTAATCCACACTAGTGTTTAAAATTAAGATAATTTTCCGATTAGGTTGATTATCTCTAGAACTACTGGACAAATGTTAAGGAAATTTGGTTTGTACATAAGGTTGATATGATACAAAATAATTAACCATTCGACAGTTATAATACACACGCGTGATCGTGCGTAATACTCATCGGAGTCGCAAGGTACGATACAGCAGTTGCAAAATACAAGAGCAAAATGTGTTAATAAGGGGTATGGTTCCTTCTTACAATTATATAGGCCTCGCTACGTGATTTTATGCTGGAAATAAGGGAGTTTATGAGTTCCTGTGGCAATTGATCTCACCCGTTCAGCAACGATGTTTTTATCTCTAGAACAACGATGTTTTTATCTGGAGGTTTCTCTGAAGGGGCTGCAAATTGCAATTGCTCTCCCCGTAGCCTCCCACGCATGCTCTATAGCAGGGGTCGGCAACCTGTGGCTCTCCAGTTTTTACGAAAAAATTAATAATTTACTATCAATACTCTTAAAAAATAAGAAAAAAATATTTTTAAGTACCTAATTTCTCAATAGCTTCTATTTTCATAATCGTTCGCTACGCTTAACATGACCGTATAAAGATAACATGTATAAATTTAACATGAGATAAATTTGAACTATTGTTCTGTTCTTCGTGATGAGACTCCGTGACCCTGTTTATCTTTCAGCCAATTGCATTCCATTTCTCTATCACCTAAACAGCCACCACCGTCCAGACTCTAGACGTGTTTTCAGTCCTTCATCCTCGGATAGCGCGGTCGACGTTACATTGCAAGTGTGTTAATTTAAGCGCTTACGGTTTTTGCGTGTCTATTCGCTTGTTGTTTCAAGAAGAATACGACTTAGAAGCGAATTATCTTCTCAAAGGTATGTACGCGAATAATATAATAAAATCAGTAACATAATTGGATTACATATCTGAAGATCGTGTTAAAGAAGTAATAATAGTAAGTAAATTGTTCGCCGTTTTACATAGCTAAGTAAAATTTTAAGAAACCATTTTTTCAGCTCCGCCGCCAGTAAGGCATCTGGTAAAAAAAAGAGAAGAACTGAAAAAGAAAACCGAGAATTCAATCAGGATTGGATGGAGTCATTTGCATTCATATGCAACACAGATGGCCTTCCGACTTGTCTCATTTGCCACGAAAAACTCGCACACAAAAAAAAGTCAAATTTGGAAAGACACTTCACTTCAAAACTTACCCAGTTTACGGGTAAATATCCAACTGGTGATGCATGAAAAAAAGCTGTTGAAAAGCTCCAAAAAAATATAGTCAAGTTCCATGCAAAGTAACTGGGCGCAATCTTCCGATAATGTAAATCTGGCAAGCCTTGCACTATCATTAGAAATTGCAAAAAGAGGAAAACGATTCACAGATGATGAGTAATTACTTCGAAGATTATCTTATACGTGCATCTGAAGGACTCTCATGATTTTAAAAACAAAGCAGAAATCATGAAAAAAATCAAAGATTCGGCATTATCTGCTAAAACAGTACAAGATAGAACTGCGAAAATGTCTTCAAATGTAACACATATGCAAGTGGAAGACATTTAACTAGCTTCTGCTTTATCACTTGCTATAGATGAGTCTTGCGACATAAAAGACACAGCACAAGTTAACCTTTTCGTCAGGTATGTGTCGTCCCAAGGTCCAAAGGAAGAACTGCTAGGATTGCTACCGCTCTCATGGCAAACTCGTTGAGAAATTATAGAAAATACTGTGCAAAAATGGCTGGAAGACAATGAAATCGATATAAATAAAATTGCTTCTATAGCAACTTATGGAGCCAGATGTATGACAGGAATGCATTGAGGGATAACATCAATTCTTCAGAAAAAAAAAATAATAAACCACTAAATTCTAGCATTTCACTGCATAATTCATTAAGAAGCGCTTAATGCCCAAACATTTCCTGCAGAAATAGTTGAGGTCATGAACTTGGTAATTAATATTATTAACAGCATCTTGGAAAAAGCACTCTACCATTGCCAGTTTAAAGATTTCATTGAAGAAATATATTGCCAGTTTTCTGACCTACATTCACACAATAAAGTGTGATGGATTCCGGAGGTAACGTATTGCAACGGTTTACTTTGTGCTTGAATGAAATAAAAACATTCCTCAATGAAAAAAGCATTGAACATCCCGAATTGGAAGAAGACAAATGGCTGCAAAAATTCAATTTCATGGTAGATACCACAATGAAACTAAATGAACTAAATCCAAAACTGCAAAGAAAGAGCAACCCAGACTACGTCTTGCTTGAAGAAGTAATTTGTTTCGAAAAAAAATTACTTCTTTTTGTTGAAGACATGGAGAGAGGTAAATTTAAAAATATGAATCAATATCGCAATGAGACCAATGTAACTATTGACACAAATTACTTCAGCATAGCTTTAAAAAACATGAAGGATGGATTCGCTGAGAGATTCGAGCAATTCAAAACAAACAAAAGTACTCTAGCGTTCATAGTAAAACCTCTCAATACAAATTAGATCAAAATTGAGCCATTTGGAATTGTTGCTGGATCGCTTCAAATGTAATTGCTGGATTTTAAAACGAAAGACTTTTGGAGTGGTAAGTTCACAGAACTAAAGAGTAAGTTGGAAGAGTTGGAGGTCCAGAAATGCATGCACATCGCGCAGCACAAGTGGACAGCTCTAAAAGAAATTCCGTGAGTTGAGGTCCTCATACTCGGCGCATGGAACAGTCTTCCAGAATGCTACAGTGAGGTGAAGAAGTTGGCATATGGAGTGCTGACGATCTTGGGGTCGACATATTGATGTGAGCAGGCGTTCCTTTGCATGAATATAGTAAAAAAGTAAAGTTAGAAGTCTACTAACAAATAAAAATCTGGAGTCATGCTTTATTTTTAAATTTAAAACAACAAGTCATAAGCCAGATTTAATCAAACTTTCAAAAGGCATGCAAAGCCAATGACCCCTTTGATGTAACTGTCTATCTTTGTGATTTTATAAGATTAAATATTATTTCGTTTTTAAAGCCGTTTATTTTAAATCAAAAATCATATATATATATATATATATAAACTGCTGTTTGTAGAAAATGCAACACCATGAAGGAATCATCAGAATCAAATGAAATTCGCAGCAAATGTCAATTATAGGATATTATGCAAATTAATAAAGTTTCAGAGCCATCGCGCGTGCGCGGCGCGCGCAGCGCCCTCTGAATTGATGCTGAAAGCGTATAAATAAAGTGCTGTAGCGGGACGTTGAAAAAAGTCTATGATTATTTGTTAGTGGCAAACGTTTAGTGAGACCTGAGTATGTCTCCACGACGGAAGAATAAGAAATTCAAGCAACTTACGGAGTTTGAACGAGGGAGGATAATCGGCCTTCGAGAAGGAGGATTTTCCTATCGCGCAATAGCAGCTCGTATGCAGCGGAACAGTTCCACAGTGATGCGAGTTTGGAAGCAGTGGACCGACGAGCACCGAACAACTCGAAAAACAGGCACTGGACGACAGAAGGAGACGTCAGAGCGCGATGATCGACACCTGCTCCGCATGGCGGTGAATGATCGCACAGCTTCCTCCAGGCAGCTGGCAGCACGTTGGTCTACTGCTACAGGTGTACAATTGTCGGCTTCGTCAATTCGTCGTCGTCTGCTGCGCCGTGGATTGCGTGCAAGGGTGCCTTTATACAGGATTCCCCTCACGGCGAATCATCGACGGCTGCGTCGGCAGTGGGCTCTTGAGCACAGAGACAGGCGAGCTGATTGGCACCAAGTTGTCTTTTCAGATGAATCACGCTTCAATTTGTGGTCCCATGATGGCCGTGTTCGTGTTAGACGTTATGCCGGTCAACGCTGCCTTCCTGAGTGTATTATTGAACGACATAGTGGTCGAACATCCGGAGTTATGGTCTGGGGTGCGATTTCGTATCATGGACGATCCAATTTGATACGAATTGAGGGTAATCTCAATAGCAACAGGTACGTCCGTGAAGTGCTACAGCCCGAAGTCGTTCCTTTCCTTCAAGGCATCCCTGGAGCTATCTTTCAGCAGGATAATGCACGCCCACATGTTGCGCGGACTGTTCGAGACTTCTGTTCAGCACAACGCATGCAACTTCTTCCTTGGCCTGCTTATTCACCGGATATGTCGCCTATTGAGCACGTGTGGGATATGGTTGGTCGGCGTCTCGCTCGTGATCCGCGTCCTGCAGTTTCCAAAGACGAACTTTGGTTGCGCATACAAGCGATATGGAATTCTCTTCCTCAAGCAGATATTCAACATCTGTTTGACTCCATGCCACGTCGTATAGCAGCACTTATTGCAGCGCATGGTGGCTGCACCAAATACTGATTTCGGACGCTTAATTTGTTTCTTTTGTTTTGAAAATTTCATCATTTATTTGTATCAGTACAAGTCGTTTCTGCATTAAATTTCATTTGATTCTGATGATTCTTTCATGGTGTTGCATTTTCTACAAACAGCAGTATA
>BMAW01061284.1:0-24539 GCA_019974015.1 Nephila pilipes
TTGAAATTTGAGCCAATTTA
Source organism: Nephila pilipes (assembly GCA_019974015.1). Classification (NCBI taxonomy): domain Eukaryota; kingdom Metazoa; phylum Arthropoda; class Arachnida; order Araneae; family Nephilidae; genus Nephila; species Nephila pilipes. The sequence goes on from BMAW01061284.1 coordinate 21, forward strand.
TGGTTTTATGAGTTCTTAGAACGGTGGGGGGGGGGAGGATATTGTTTAAAAGAAGATCATTGATGATAGGATTGTGATCGCTACTTAATTCATTTATGCTGCAGATGTCAGAGTGTATTACATTTTTTGCTATTTTAAAATAAAGGATGGAGTTTGATCCTCTGTGCGGGAAGTGTGTTGGTTGATCTAGAGCAAAGATCTCTAGAGCTGAAGCAGCCGCCCATTTGCAAATTACAGTGCCATTTCTATTTGCTTTTCCCGGGTTCCAACAGGGATGCTTAACATTAAAGTCTCCAAAAATTAGAACTTTATGGTTTGGGACGAGGAGGGAATCGAGGTCGGTGGTGTTAATGGTTCCGCGTGGAGATCTGCATATACTAGAGGTGGTGATGTTGTAGGATGTAGTAATGTTAAATTACAAGACGATGTATTTGGATTCACCTTTTTTTTTCCAAATCTGGTTCCTGCTCTCGAAGAAACACGTGCGCTTTCTAGGAGAGTTGATTAGAGAAGAGAAGAGAAAGGAGGAAATTCGACAGTCGCTATTGCTGAAGAGCTAACTCATACGCTGATAGCATTCTTAGTGCCTGCGTGAGCAACTACTACTCCTAGCAGCCGGGCTCGCGCATGCGCAGATCGCAATGAGAGTGCTCGCAAGAGCAAGGAGTTGTGGATCTCTACAGAGTATCCTCCCAGAGAGCAAGCGAACAATAAATAAATACAGAAATTTACACATACAAAACCAATGTTATATAAGAAAAACAAGATACAAACATTAAATACAAGGAAATGGAAAATCAATCTTAAGGGTTGAAAGACTACATCAAAGGAATGTATGTTGTACTGTAATGTTAAAATAAATATGTATGCAATAATCATGATCTACAACACAATGAAATCAATAGTTATACAAAATACTTCATAAAATAAGATTTTAGAAATTGTACCATAATATACTGCTGTTTGTAGAAAATGCAACACCATGAAAGAATCATCAGAATCAAATGAAATTTAATGCAGAAACGACTTGTACTGATACAAATAAATGATGAAATTTTCAAAACAAAAGAAACAAATTAAGCGTCCGAAATCAGTATTTGGTGCAGCCACCATGCGCTGCAATAAGTGCTGCTATACGACGTGGCATGGAGTCAAACAGATGTTGAATATCTGCTTGAGGAAGAGAATTCCATATCGCTTGTATGCTCAACCAAAGTTCGTCTTTGGAAACTGCAGGACGCGGATCACGAGCGAGACGCCGACCAACCATATCCCACACGTGCTCAATAGGCGACATATCCGGTGAATAAGCAGGCCAAGGAAGAAGTTGCATGCGTTGTGCTGAACAGAAGTCTCGAACAGTCCGCGCAACATGTGGGCGTGCATTATCCTGCTGAAAGATAGCTCCAGGGATGCCTTGAATGAAAGGAACGACTTCGGGCTGTAGCACTTCACGGACGTACCTGTTGCTATTGAGATTACCCTCAATTCGTATCAAATTGGATCGTCCATGATACGAAATCGCACCCCAGACCATAACTCCGGGTGTTCGACCACTATGTCGTTCAATAATACACTCAGGAAGGCAGCGTTGACCGGCATAACGTCTAACACGAACACGGCCATCATGGGTCCACAAATTGAAGCGTGATTCATCTGAAAAGACAACTTGGTGCCAATCAGCTCGCCTGTCTCTGTGCTCAAGAGCCCACTGCCGACGCAGCCGTCGATGATTCGCCGTGAGGGGAATCCTGTATAAAGGCACCCTTGCACGCAATCCACGGCGCAGCAGACGACGACGAATTGACGAAGCCGACAATTGTACACCTGTAGCAGTAGACCAACGTGCTGCCAGCTGCCTGGAGGAAGCTGTGCGATCATTCACCGCCATGCGGAGCAGGTGTCGATCATCGCGCTCTGACGTCACCTTCTGTCGTCCAGTGCCTGTTTTTCGGGTTGTTCGGTGCTCGTCGGTCCACTGCTTCCAAACTCGCATCACTGTGGAACTGTTCCGCTGCATACGAGCTGCTATTGCGCGATAGGAAAATCCTCCTTCTCGAAGGCCGATTATCCTCCCTCGTTCAAACTCCGTAAGTTGCTTGAATTTCTTATTCTTCCGTCGTGGAGGCATACTCAGGTCTCACTAAACGTTTGCCACTAACAAATAATCATAGACTTTTTTCAACGTCCCGCTACAGCACTTTATTTATACGCTTTCAGTATCAATTCAGAGGGCGCTGCGCGCGCCGCGCACGCGCGATGGCTTTGAAACTTTATTAATTAGCATAATATCCTATAATTGACATTTGCTGCGAATTTCATTTGATTCTGATGATTCCTTCATGGTGTTGCATTTTCTACAAACAGCAGTTTATATATAAAGATATTTCTATCTTTAACATTTGGGATTCTTATCAAATCAGGAATAACAATTCTACAGTTAATTATTTAAATTTCAGCAAACAAAATGTACTATTAATAAGTTAATATATAAGTCATAGGAATTGATAGATATTTACAACTACTAGTGGAACACAGATAATTTCTATATTGTAAACAACACTTATTTACACAAAGTATGCTATATTTCTCACAAGTATTTTAAACAAGTTGAAAATAACTGAATTTCTAATAATTCACTACTCGCACACTTGCATACAGGGCATAAAATTGTTAATAAGGAAAATTATTAGTATCAGTATATATGTAAAAAATTAATTTAGCAAATTTTGCTCATACGTATGTATAATACTTATTCAGAGAATAGAAATTTTTCCTACTATCAAATACAATAAAAAATAATTAATTGGACAAATATTAACACTGATATATCATGTACCAAAAGCATACTGTAACATTTAATCATGTATTAATTGCAATAATCCGAGATGATCATATATATTGTTTTAAATTTGTAAACAGAAATAAACATATGAAAAAGATTAAAATGAATGAAAATATATAATTTGCCTGTTAATGTCACATGAAACTTGAAATACAATATCTATAAGTGCTTGAAAATTATGCTGAAAGCAATTTAACTGTAAAAAAAAATTATGTTACATATTGTTCCAAATCCTTGGGAAATCTGCCGTGTCTTCCACATCTAGTTTTAATTAGAAACAGTTCTTTCATTTGATTGAGATTCAGTTTCTTTATTTACACGAGAAATATTTTTTCCTTTTGAACGTGAATCAGTTTCATCAATTTGTACTGATCTTCCAGTTAGAGGAATATCATTTGTGTCGTCCCAGACATAAGCTGATGTGTTTTACACGATCAATTGAAACTGTTTTCTTTTTCCCATTTATAAGGATGGTAAACACTTTGTCAGTACATTGGACCACTTCGTGAGGTCCTGTATAATTTTGTGAGAGTGGTGGCTGGACACTATCTACTCTCAAAAAAACATGTGAACAGCTCTTTAAATCAGTTGGCACAAACATAGAGCTTTTCGTATGAACAGATGTAGGTATTGGTTGGAGTGATCTCATTTTCTCACGTAAGAATAAGACATAGGTTTGATTGCAGTTGGTGGTAAACTTGTCTGTGGAGAAATGATCCTGAGAGTAGTTCCAAAGACAAGTTCTGCACAAGTGGCATTTATGTCCTTCTTAACAGCAGAACGCATGCCAAGAAGTACAATTGGTATGATTTTACTCCACTTCGAATTCTCGTGAGCTTTGATGGCACTCTTGAGATGACGATGCAGTCTTTCGACAAGTCCATTGGCTTTCGGATGATAGGCACAGCATTGTATTCTGTTAGTACCGAGAAGATTACTCAGTTCCCTGAAAAGGTTTGATTTGAAGTTCGCTCCTTGGTCTGTCGTGATAAATATTCCTACAATACAAAAGCATTTTCAAACAAATATTTAAATTGTACTGATAATCGTATTTCAATTTTAAAGAAATTGTAAAAAAATATGTTCACGTCTAATAGTGTCTTGTAAATAATTTAGATTTTTTTTTACATCAAGCATTTTATTGTTCAAATTATTATAACGAATTTACGAATTTTATACGTTAACTTTTTTTTTTCTCTTCCTCCTTCAAGTATTTAATTTTTTTAACCTTTTACTTTTTAAAAAATTTCTCAATGTTTATCAACATTTTTCTGATTTCTTGGAGTATTTCATTCCCAACACGAGAAATGTCTTTTCAAAAAATTATGGAAGATTATTAATACATTCTCGTTACTGTATCTGTAAAAAAAGTTTTAAAAATTTGATTGATAAAATCTGTAGAGAAGAATATTATTGTTCTCTTCAAATACAAAAGATTTGATTAAAAACTTTATAGAAGTTGAATATAGATGAATGATATGTAATGCAGGAATGAATTATCAACTTTTTTTGGAATTCCTAATATATCTCAGCATATAATATATCTCAGAATTCATAATATAAAATTCAGCAGTATATTTCAAAATGTTCGATTTGTTACTGATTGAACAAAAGACGAGTATTGTAGCATGATTTGTTGATTTGTGACAAAAAAGTTCAAACGCTTTTAAGTTATATCTTATCTCGTTATCAAAAGTTTCTTACAGTTATAAAGTTATTTAAGAATAATTGCAACAAAATATTTTAAAATATTTTTATTTCTTGGTTTCTTATTTTTTCATTGTTCTATATCAAATGATATCAAAGTTTGATGTTATTATGGAACGGTTTTTGTTAAATCGGATTTTTAGTATGTAACATGGGTATTATCTTAAAGTTTTTTATCCGTTTTGCTCATTATATTTCCATGATTAGCAATAAGGCACGATAACAATTTATACACACTTTTCAATTGTGAATTGTTATTATGAGAAATTAAAATGTATAATGAGCCAAAACGAAACATAAATGAGTGCTGAATTTTTAAATTTTAAAGCGTTGCACTTTTCTCTCATTTACAGAGTCGAATATTTTAATTCTATAGATAGATATTATTCTATCCTATAGATATGATGGATCCTTCATATAATATGATTTTGATAAGCTCAGTAGAACCGGGAATATATATTAAATCTCAGGGTACCATTTAAATCATTTTAAATAATTGATTATTGTTTCTGTAGAGTATTTAGGTGCATTCAATAAATAGAATTAACTTATTGAATTAAATTTACAACCTAAAATTTCAAAATGGCTGATTATATACATAAAACACTTGAATCTGTTTTTAATATTTTACGTGATAATCATTTAGATTAATAACTTTGTCTAGTGTACTTCACTTATTTACTACAAAGAAAGTATCAATTTGTGAATGCTTTAAGCTTATAATAATATAAAATTAAATGAGAGATTTTGGAATTTTTTAAAAATCTGAATCATCGATTTTTTTTCCAATATGTCAAGTCCATTTATTAAAGAATATATTATTTTTTTTAAAATTGTTATATATCTGTTTCCGAATTAAACACATACATAAATTCCAAATTGGATTGGCTTAATTAAAATCCCTGTAAAAGCTACATGAGATCTGTAAGTTATGTATACTCTATTCCTGATTTACGATTCAGTGACAAGCATGACACTAGAGTGAATCTTATTTTCTTAATTTCAGTATCCCACTGTCTTAGAAATTGGAGGTTTAATTTCATTTAATACGAAGCACACTCCATTGTTTGATAAGTAAGATTTTGTTTGATAAGTAATCATGACTCGATTACTACCAAAATTGGCCACGATAGCCGAGTGGTTACAATCGCAATATCCTGTCCACTCAGCCTTGTTTTCCTCAAATCGTGGGTTCCCTAGTCTATATTTCTCAAAAAAATCCACTGAAAAGTGGGGCAACTGCACTTTAAATTTGATGATACTTCCAGTTTTTACCACTGGCGAGGTATGGAAGTTTGGTGAGTTCAAGTGCCGTCCTCGTCATTTGACCGATGTTCGAAATAATGATATCTATCGCCAATAGTCCAAGTGTTGATTCTTCGTACATCGTTAACGAAACAATCAATCAATACCTCGGAAATTAGATCATTAATGAGCGCCAATGGGTTATTGTTTATTCCCAAAATCTCTTATTACTCGTAAATATCAAAGAAAAATAACGAGAAAGACATATCTATAAGGATGAAATTTGTAAGGGAAGAAGAAAATAAGAAGAGAAAAACTGTCTCAAAGAGATTTGCGGAAATACAATTCTGTTTTCTTAAACTGTGAGGGCACTGAGAAATTAAAATTTAAATTATTAGGATAGCATTAAAGGCTACTATCTTTTTGTAGTAAAATAGGCAAATCTAAATTTATAATACAAATTTTAGAACATTGTTTGTGCTATAGAATTGGGGTTTCGCTTTTTTCTACAGTGTTAAGATTATTACTTCTGTCGTCAGAACGAAGGCTGCGTGCTTTTTATAAAGTAGGACTATCATTTAATGATAGTGGAAAAAATCTATCTTTTAGCAATAAGCTAAGAGATAAATTTTACTCCCAAATATCTCTTGTATATATTTAATGTGTTTCAAATAGATTAGTTTATCACCTAAATAAAAGTCGAGGTAATGAACCACACCAATGTAGATTCGATGAAGATATTCCCAATCTATTTCTAAATCGAAAACATATTTATAAAAAAAAAAGGCGGGGAGGGATCAATACGTCCATATTTTCCAGAGATTTCTTCAAATGAATACCAAACAATTAACTTTAAATGCTTAACTGATCTTTTTAAAGTATTAATTTAGCAAACAAAAATGTCTCAATAATCAGATCAATCTTTTTATGTGTTTATCAATTTGCCAAGATCTGCTTGAAAATACCAATTTAAATGAATTCTTTTGATCTTTTATTGTATTTTATCTGAGATCAGCATTTATAAGACTTGATTATCTTTAAATCTCAAAAATAATTTTATTAATAGGAATGTATGAGGATATTCATATTAATGAATTAAATAGGTGTAATTTTTTTTGCCTTTTCTTTGTTAATAAAATTGAAAATGTTGTAGATATATTCCCCGAGATTTCTCGTACGGTGGGAGAGGGCGAGTGCGGGTGTGCAAGCTCTCGTCCAATCAGAGTGGTGGTGGTGGCGAGAGAGGGTGTGCAAGCATCTCGTCCAATCTATATATATATATATATACACACGCTCACAACATTTTTATGACAAATATAATTTTTTTTTATTAAATATATTTCATTACAAACTTTTCGAAATATGTATTCTAGAATGAAGAATCTTAATATATTTCTATTTTATTTGTGCATAAAATTAAACTAAACTATCCAAAAAATTCACCGATACTTGCGTTCCTTGATATTGCATTTGAAATAATTGATAGTGTGTGATATGACATTTGATTTTATATATATTATACTGCAATAAATTGTTATTAAAACGCATTCTAAAAAAAGAAAATTTATTATTTCTGCTTGCTTTCAATCCTGAAAATAATCAAATTCATTTAGTTGTTTTTTTAATCCTTGTGACTTAACGAATCTAATTCTGACGTTGATTGGAACATTAATTTTTGAAGTTTTACCAGGAGAAAAGAGTAGTTTCTTAAGAATTCTTCTTTTTCTTTAATAATTTAAGATTCCAAGTTATACGATCACCTTGTTTATATTTTTCGCCTTTAGTGCTAGTACAATATCGTTTTAAAACAATATTCAAGTTTTTAAGCTTTAAAGTAAATATGATTAATTCTTTATTACTATTAAAATTGTAATATATATATATATATATATATATATTATACTAATATTTTAATAGCAATAAAGAATGGAAAACAATACTGAGTTAAGACACTGTACCGTAGAATTATATTTGCTTCAAAATTACATATATAGCTATTAATTTTAATATTTCTTTAAAAAAAAGTGTATGAAATATTCAATGTTATACATTATATCAGTTGTGAGTAAATTCAGTACAATTAAACAAAGCTTAGTGAGGAATTTGATCATTTCGAAATATACAAGAACGATCTTTAGTAGGAAAAAAAAAAAAAAAAAACGAATTACTAAAACTAACTTCCATTTGCTACTACATATATATATAACTTCATTTTACTTCTTCAAATTGGCAAGTATTTTTTAAAAAATATTTTTGAACGGTTTATTTTAAAGAAAAAATAAAATAGTTAAAAAAAAAAAAAAAAAAACTACATAAAACTCTTTCAACATTGAGGTAGTTTCTAGAGATATTAGTTTATTGAAATAATAAATCTTAACATTTAAATAAAAAAAATTAAAATGTACTTAATTTGTTAAGAAAATAATTTTAAAATTTTGATACGTTAACATGAGATAAATTTAGAATCCACTAACATTTTTTTCATTCTTTTGATAAATTATTCTCTGCGTAATAAAATATTGCTTGATCATATTTCCATCAGATAAAACGCTTCATAGTAGACTCTTTTGAAAATCTTATCTGCCAGGGGTCGAATTCTTATTTGATCATTAAGAATTTCTGCATTTATTAAGAGCGAAATTTATTTTCAACATTTTCACCTAAAGGATTTCATTATCTGGAACAACAGACTAATTTTCCAAAGCTGTTCACTAATGAGATTATTTTGGTAAACCTATTTTGTCTTATTTTAAGTTACTTTTTTTAACAAAAAAAAAAAAAGAATGGAAAATAATACTGCGTTAAAGCACTGTACCGTAGAGTTATATTTACTCCCAAACTACATCTTTAATTATTAATTGTAATATTTTTTGAAAAAAATTATATGAAAGATTCGATGTAATACACTAAATCAGTTATGAATAAGTTCAGTATAATTAAGGCAAAATTCAATATAGAATTTGATCATTCCGAAGAATACGAGAATAATCTTCAGTAATCCAATAATAACGAAGGAAAAAAAACTCAATTTCAATGTTAAGGGATAAAAATTATTTATTCTAGTACTTACATGTATTGAAAATCACACAATTTTTTTTTTATAGTTTTAATTACTTTAACTAATTTCGATTCGCTATTTACTACACAACTTCAATGTACTTCTTCAAATTGGTAAGTATTTCTTTTAAAAAAAATTTTTTCGGTTCATTTAAAATATCAAACAAAACTTTCAGGTAAGCAGCAAGAAGATAGCTGGAGTACGATTTAAACGAAAACATTTTTCTGAAAACAAGATCACAGGAAAATTGGTGAATGTTAATAAAAAAACAGTATATTACAACGCAGAGTGCGCATGGTTGCTACAAACCGGTTGATTCTTAAGCAACTTTCTATTCCGGTACTTACAGTAATAAGAATCACGCAAGTTCTTACGAACTTCAATTTATTTTTTCTGTTCGAATCAAATTACTTTAACCTAATTTCTATTTACTTTTATTACATAATAATTTACTATTTCAAATAGGTAAGCATTTTTTAAAAATATTTTTGAACGGCTCATTTTAACAGTCCCTTATTTAAAATAGCAAAAGAAACTCTTATATAAGGAACAAGAAGATGGCTGGAGCGCAGTTTAGACGACAACACAATTCAGAAAACAAGATCGTTTGAAAAACGGTAAATGTCCAGAAAAAACAGTGTATTACTACGCAGAGAGTTTTCCCCGCGGATCGTTTTGCGCACGGTTCCTACAAACTGGTTTCTCCCAAGGACAACGCCTTGGCGATCAGCCTTTAACTAGAAATTAGGATTTGGCGGGGGAAATTCTTCAACTCCGTAAACTAAAGATTCCCCAAAAAGCTTTTTAGTCTCAGGAATAGGTGCATTTTAACTGATTCTGAGTTATGCGGCCTTTCAGCCCCCAAAATTGGCAAAAGGTGACCACTACTAAAATTAGATAGCAATCAAGCACCAGCGAGATTGCCGCTTCTGCTCAGTGTATCATATGGTAAAAATTTAACAAGAACAATTAGAGATTTAAGAATTTGAATTTAACAAAAGGTGACCAGCCCTGTTGAATATGATAAAGACTACGAGGTTAAAATGCAGTTTAGCGTAACCACTTGGCGAGATTTGAAAAATTGCCAAATTTGGCAATTTTTATGGCGGAGCCTGAAGACTTTTTCCAAAGGGTTGCCATGGCTAAAGCCACCTCAGTGGAGAGAAAGCATGGTAGCCACAATGGGCAAAATATCGCCAAACAATTCCTGTCGCCAAGTGGTTACGCTAAACTGCATTCCAACTGACTACGAATCAAAAAACTGAACTGAACTGACTTGTGTTCGACTTGCCCGCCTGTTATAACTGTTGTGTTTATCAGTAGCTGGAATAATTTTTTAAAAGAATTTTTATAGAGATCAGTAGCCAGTTAACTAGTATTTAGAATATTGGGTTGGATCTTATTTTAAGGGGATAATAGCCTGTATCCATAAAATAAATAAAAAGTTTTCTTGAATAAGACGTACTCTTTATAGAATAATTTTAAAATTTTTAAAGTTATGTCTGACAGTGATTGGAGTGATGTAAGTATTAGTTTAATTATGGCTTTCAGAACTATATTTCCATGTGTTTAGTTTAGTTCATCTTTTTCGTTTTCTTTGTACAAATGATCAAATAATTTAAATTTTTTTGTATAAAAAATTGAATGTAACCTCATAATTTTTATGTAAATATTATGTCGTTTGCTCCTTGTTATAATGCTTTACCACTATTAGTTTTGCAGTTTTTAATTCCTAGCAATATTCTTCGGAGATGGTGAACTTCACGAGGCAAAAGTTGAAACGCCATCTTATTTCAAGATTTGTCTCCCCCCATTTCCTTTCTATCATTGAAAACGCCGCGCTTTAAAATATGTCTTCCAGCAATGACGCCACCTTTTTTTTTTTTTTTTTTTTTTATGCGCTTAAGAAAATCAAGGTTTGAAATACCCCCTTTGGTGCCATCTTGGCGCGATTTCAAAAATTTCGCCAAGTGACCCCGCTAAACTAGGAAACATGAATAGTTTCATAATTTGTTGCTGTAGATTTCTAAACAATTTGTATAACTTTTTATTTTCATTTCTTTATTCCAATATTTGTACATAACATTAATAAAAAAAAAAATACCTCTAAAGACAAATTTTGCCAGAATAATAACTTTAATTGTTTTAAAGACATTTCAAATGAATGGTCTTGATTATTTTGATAGTTATGTGCAATAAGCTGATACCTAGTATTGTATTTTGCCACCTTCAGGTCAATTGTAGAAAGTGATCAATTTGAGGTTACACCTACGAAGGATCAATTTTTGGATAAGTGTAATTAAAGCCAAAAGAAGTCTAATTTAGTCTTGCAATCTAAAAGGTAGAGTGAAATTTCTCTCCAGTGTTCCAATGAGAAATTAATTTATACCATTCTTATATGATCTTGTTAGGAAACTTATTGATATGTTTCTTTACAAACAAAATGAAGCAGTTGGCATGTGCTATTTGGCTTAGAGTGTACTTTATTGATACTAACTATGGGCAAGATAATTAAATTTAATGTTTAAACAATTCTTTATTATGTAATACAGAATGCTCTGCTAATTGCCCTCGTGTTACTTCTAGTAGGACATTAATAAAAAACTAAACCCATCTTTTTTGCAGTTAGAATAAACTCCAGGGTGATTCCTTAGACCATTCGTTTCTGATATTTCTCTACAAATCAAGTTGTAGGAATACTGTTAACAGGATTCATTTCTAATAATAGTTAGAATCCAAGTTTTAAAACGAAAACTACTATACTAATGAATATGAAAATAAAAATTAAAGACAGCTTTTGTAAGAATTTTAATCAAATTGTAATGAAGAATACAAATTTGAAGTTTTAATCTGTAGTTAAAGAGTGAACATCACGAGACAAAAATCCAAAGATATGTAAATGCAGATTGGATTTCTTTTTTAATCTATGACCATTGATAACCATATATTGTGATTAAAAATAGTTTAAAAATTTTTTACTATTGATTCTTTGGGAATAATAATCTTTAAATAAGTGTGTTAATAATATTTTATTTGATTATGTATTTTTGTCTTTCAGACGATTCCAAGTATTTCCTCAATTGAAGATGTAAGTTAAAAATTATATTTTAATATTAGTTAATTGTTTTAAATATCAATTAGTGGATTAAATGTATTTCACGTATGTGTTACTGTTATTCATTGTTGATTTTTAAGATAAGGATTTCATTGATACAGAAATCTCCAATTCTCTTGGTGATTTCATATATCAATTAAGAGTTTCTCAAATGTATTTATACGAGATCTGTCGCCAATTGCCCTCGTGTTGCTTCTAGTGGGACGTTAATAAAAAACTAAACCCATCTTTTTTGAAGCTCGAATAAACTCCAGGGTGAATCCTTAGACCATTCAAGTTTCTGTTATTTCTCTACGAATTGAGTTCTAGGAATACTGTTAACAGGATTCATTTTTAATAATAGTTAGAATTTATTTAAGTTTTAAAATGAAAACTTCTATACAAATGAAAATAAAAGTTAAAGATAGCTTTTATAAGAATTTTAATCAAATTGTAATTAAGAATACAAATTTGAAGTTTTAATGTATAATAAAATGGTGAAAATCACAAGACAAAAATCCAAAGATATGTAATAAATATTGGATTTCTTTTTATTTATCTATGATCATTGGTAACTATATATTGTGACTAAATGTAGTTTTGTAATTTTTTACGATTGATTCTTTGTGGGCATAATGATCTTTAAATAAGTGTGTTAATAATATTTTTATTTGGTTATGTATTTTTTTTTTCAGACGGATGGAAGTTTTTCTTTAAGTGAAGATGTAAGTAAAAATTATATTTAAATATTAGTTAATCAATTTAAATATCAATTAGTGGATTAGATGTATTTCACATATGTCTTACTGTTATTCATTGGTGATTTTTAAAACAGGGATTTAAGTTGAAACTGAAATCTCCAATTCTCTATGTGATTTCATATATCAATTAAGAGTTTTATAAATGTATATACATTCCTGTAAAAACTTACCTGATATAAAAAAAAAGTAGTTTAATTTGGACAATATAGCATCTATGTCAATGTTCTTTAAACAAACCCTCTTGTCTATCATATGCAGTAAGATTACTTAGTATTCATGTGGTCAGTTGCTCAGTGATGACTTATATTTTTGTCTATAGTGTCTTTGTGAACTGTATCAAAACTGTGTAATATTTGTTGTCTCTTGAATATTTTTAACACCAGTTTTAGAAGTATTACAGAGATTTCTGCACTTAACTGCTGAACCTGTGTTGCTCAGTATTTTGAAAACAAGTTTCATCTCCAATTCATAACACTAAATCGACTTGTTTTACCCCTCTAGAACATTTTTCTTGACATTCTCTGAAACAATTTATCCTCTTCTGAAGACTATAATTCAATTTGTGACTGTTCATCCTTTTCATATTCTATTAAGTTGCTTTTCTTTTCTAGTATTAATTCCTATAATTTGCATAATTCATGTCTGTTTGTCTTTATTAAATTTTTTCCATCTTTTTTAAATGCTTAGAAACTCTAGCTCTTGAAGTGGTTTGTTTCTGTTTTAAAACTGTAATTGTTCAGACCTTTCTCCAAAATGAAAATATACTCAATACTTTTCTAATAATGTAATTGAAATTCTCTTATATTTTAATATGATGTATTTTAAAAATAAAAATAAATTCTCATGATGATTCATACAATTTTGGAGATTATCGAGATATTACTTTCAGTTCTAAGAACAAAGATTTGGACACTTACACAATATACGAAAGTAACTTGCAAGTTTTAAAAACATGTCTAATAGTTTCTATCATTTCTGCTGCTACTTATTCATTGAAATGAGTAGTTTTTCCATGAAATCTATTGTTAAACTGTTCAGTATATTCTAAAGGCTACTTTTAAGTTTAATTATATTGTTAATTTTGTCTTATTTTTTTTTTTTTTTTCAGTATGTGATCACAATTGTAGTATGTATTCAGTATGTGCTCAAAATTTTAAATCTGTTCTTTGGTGAGGCTAGGGCAGTACTTTTTGCAATTTATTGAGTTTTCAATCTGTAAATTTAAATGTGTTTCAGTCTTGCAGCTTAAACTTGAATTCATGTCAGAAATCAACAATTTCTTCAAAATTAACATAACAGTAATGCAGGTGAAGAAAACCTCCATGTTTTATTTTGGCAGTGAAAAAGGCATAATTTATTTTACAACGTTTTTCTGAATTTCACTTGGTGTGTGTGTGTGAGTGTGTGTGTCATCAAATTTTCGATCGTTAATTTAACCAACTTCCCATCAAGCTAGAGCTTTAAAATTTCGGGAATCGTTCGTACTCGCCTAACAATGCAATATTTAGACGTTTGCGACAAGTTTTAACTAATATTTCAATAATTTTAATAAGTCAAAATATTCTTTCCTCTAGGCGCTTTTAGGATTGAGGAAAAAAAATTTTCCCCCTCTGGGAACACCGGGCACTCCCCACACCACATGACGCCTCGTAAAACTATTGTACTCACAAAGGGGAGATACTATCTCCCTTTACTATCTCCGAGATAGTAAGGGTTGCTGACTTTTAGTCAATAATCATGAGCAAGAAAGAAAGTTTCCAATATTTGGCACCATGTCTTATCACAATAATTTTTTCTGAATTCTGGTTCCCATTTTTTTTTTAATAGAATGGCTTACAAACTTTCAAATGCATGTTTTGATTTTATGAGTATTATGAATTTTTTAATACGCTCACAAATGTCTCTTTTTTAAGTAAATTTGAAAGTTAAAAATAACCAACAGTTTTAACTAATATTTCAATAATTTTCTTTAATAAACTTTGCCACCATATAAAAACGTTGTTTTTAAAAACGTTGGTTTTTATATCGAATTATTTCATATTATTTTGAACTTTAATGTATCATTTTATTGAAGTTGATCGAGTTCTTTTCATATTGTTTGACTTCAATAAGAAAAATTGTTTACAAGTTACTGTGCGAGGAAATTATTGTTGCTCTCGAGCCTTTTTCCCTGCTGAATATCAAATATTAACTAATTTTATTGACTTTATAATCCAATTTACACAAATGTTTTATTTTTTGCTTTTAATTAAAAAAAATTTACTCTCTTAATGTTCAGAAACAATATATTGAAATTCAGAAATGCCATTCACAGCAGTTATATTACTTTCTATTTCATCAAACAATTCCTTAATATTGCCTCAAAGCATAGAAGCGGCTGTGGCGCAGAGGTAAGGCACTTGACTGCAGTCGAAAAGTTTCCAGGTTCAAAAACCAGTTAAAAATTCATGCTAATGTTTAGTTTAATTGTTCTCTGTTATCATCTATACTTTCCAAAACTTTCTAGAATATTTTCATGTGATATATAAACTTGTATGTTCTCAATTTGAGGGAATTCTCAGCCAAGTGTTAGCTGTTCTTGATCTACTTATAAATATCTTTATTCTCTTATCTATTGTGAGTTCAGTTCAACTTGCTTTACTATCTACGTAACAATATCTTCTTCATAATTTTATACATTTTAATCTACTTTATGTGAAGGTTGATCTAATTATAATATTTAATATTGTATAAAAATTCATTGTATGAAAATAGCTAAAAAAGTACCAATTCGTGTGAGAAGTCTGTTTGGAAGGAAAAACACGAAATATTATGAAAGCAAAATCTACTATGGATAGCTTTCTAGTGGAGCATTTCTGTCTCTCCATCTTATGAAATTAACTTGTTTGTAAAAGAGTGTCATGTCCTTTCATTGTGGCATTCGCTTTGTATTTGAGGTCCTAATGGTCTTTTCGATTTCGGCTGCTTTTATTTGCATATCTATGTTGTCTTGCATTAATGTTGTGACTTCAACTAATTAATTTTCTGTTGTATTATTTATTTTCTAGGACTCTGATGAAACCTTTGATATTGAAAATGATGTAAGTTGATGGTTAATTATACATGTGAAATTTTCTAATTTATATTTTTTGTATTGAAATAGGAATCTATTTCATGTGTTCGAGGTTTTAAAACTTATCGGTTTATAACTAAAATTGAAAAAACTTTCCACCTTTTTCACACAATTTTCTTTATGGATTAAAATTTACTATCTAAATCAATGTTTTGTAAATAAATCTCATAAAAGTTTATGTATTAAGAGAAATTGTTTCTAAAAACTTATAATTAGCTTATTATTAATGTAGTTACTTTCTCTTCAAATATATTCTTTTAAGAGAAAAGTTTATTTAATAACTTGTTTTTAATGAATTCTCTCTGTTATATTAGTTATAATTCACTTCATCCTTTTAAGAAATTTTATGAAAAGTCTTTAATCTTTTATCACTGAAAGTATTGAATTTAAAAAACTTTTTTTAAATTTGTATGTTGATGTTTCATCCTGATAACACTATATATTTGGTATGTGCTAATGTATCAAAATTGTCATGATACAAAAGTGCAGTTCAATGAATGAGTGATCATTCAACTTGGAATTAAAGGTGCCTTATACTATGGCAATTTTATATTATGGTTGTGTAGGTTAGATCCTATTTTAGCTGGCTTGGTGATGTCTTCTGTTTTTTTTTTTTTTTTTTTTTTGGGGGGAAATTTTTACCAAAAGTTGCTACTCTGTTTTCTCTTCACTGGGGTGATTTTAGGCATGGCAACCCTTTTTATTTTGCTATATGAGTTGAGATTCCAGTTCACCAGCTTTTTTTTTTATATATATACACCTCTGTCTGGCCATGTTTTTCTTCACTGTGTTGTCTTTAGGTGGGGTTCCCTTTCGAATTTGCCATATGAATTGGGATTCCAGTTCAGGTATTTTTTTTTTATATATATACCTTTCTTTCTGACCATATTTTTCTTCACTGTGGTGACTTTAGGCAGGACAACCGTTTTGAATTTATCATATGAATTGGCATTCCAGTTCACCAGCTATTTTTTTTAATATATATATATATATATATCTGGATAATTTGGTTCTTGCACCATTAAAAACCACAGTTACTCAGCTGTCTGTGGATGTTATTTTTTGAGTCTATCACAGTAAGTAGTTTTTTGTTATGTAATTTGTTTAGCCAATAATTGTCAGTAGATTTTTGTGCCTCCATTTCAAAACCAAAAATTTGCATTTTTTAGTATTTTTGATGTTATTTTTTGGGTTTCGTTGATTACATTAAACTGTTTTAACCAATTAGAGTTTTCAATTTTTGGCGCTTCTGTTGCTAAACTTAGACTTCTCAGAGTTTCTAGAACATTCTGAATTGTCCATTACTGATTTTCTAAACTAGTTGAATTCTATAGTGTTTCACTAATCCTGTGCTTACGTGGTTTGTGTATTATTAGTATTTCCGTTTTGCACGGTTAAAATACTCCGGTGGATTTTTATTTCGCTTCTGTTATTAGATATCTTCTGCTACTTGATTTATGTTTCTGGGTTTCATAATTCTCCGTATTTTCTCCTGAGTACAAGTTCTTTCAAAGGCTGCTAGTTCCAGTTCGAAAGAGGTGAGTTAATGTACTTTAAAATTTTTGTCTGATTTGCAAATCCAGTTTGAAAAACCCACTCAACGCGATATTTTTCCAACATTTGTGTTCCGATACACAACACCATCTTTCCCAAAGCTTCCCAAAACTTTGAGATTGAAAAACCTTATTTTAGTGCTAATTTGGTGCGATTTTTGAAAACTCCCCAAGAAGCCAGCTAAATTTGGATTGTACCGGTTGTGTAAATTCTTTCTATCATAATGAACACATTCTTTATAATTGACACAAATTATACTTGTAATTTGTAAAGAATTTTTTTATAGCGTCTGATGAGAGAAGTGCATTAATGAATCGAATACTTTGATATAAACAAAATTTAATATTTTTCTATGTGATAAAACAAATTGTAATTAGTAACCATTTTATTTCTTGTGTTCTGCGATAAGTTAAAAAGCTACTGTTATTGTGAACATCTAAATTGTATTGAGGTTGTACTCATTGCTAATTGATGAAAAATTACCTTGAGATTTTCTCATTTTATTGTACATTTTTAGACTGACAAACGCCAATATCACAACCAATTGAAAAGGAAACGAAGATATAATTTAAATGATACTTTCAATGCTTTGAGAGCAATAACCCCTTCCTTAAGGGAAAGTAATGTTAAGGTAAGATTTGTATTTTAATTTTTCTTGAAATATTCATTTATAAATTTTTTTATCTACCTATTTCTGCTACAGCAGACAAAGCCTACTACTAGTACTATATGAATTTGTTTTTTCATTCAAAATATTAGAATTCAGTGCTCAGTAAATTGTAATATCCTCCAATTTTTGCAAAACAGGAATTGTTGTTATGGTTATCAGTATAATATTATAGGATCTGCTTGGATAGTTTTATTCTGTGCTTTTTGATGAATGTATATATACTGTTACATGGTTGAATAATTATCAAATGTTGGAATGGCCCTTTACAATTAACAAGTTTTTTCCTGAGATTCTGTAATAGATACAATATATTTGTTTTTAACTGGAAATAATTACCATACAGTGAATTCTTGAAAGCACCAAATCAAAATTTATACAATCATCAAATGCACCAATCAAAAATTTGTTATTTGAGCCACAGTTACTCCTACAATCACAAGGCCCCATATATATAATATCCATCATTACAATAATCAGAAATTTATTACATAACTTGTGCAGGTTAGAATTCTACTGTCAAAAGATGCTTTTTAATCTTGTTTCGTAGTATTGTACTGTAGCGTTGTACAATTTTCTTTTCTTTGCTCTGAAGATAAAGTTAAATCAATCTGCAACTTCAATGAGCTAAAGAAAGAACTTTTCATCCCTTAACTTGAATTATCTATATACTGTATGTGTAACTAAAGGGTATATTGTATACCTCCCCATCCCTCTGAACTTAAATTGGATATGGGAAAATGATATGAAGATATTTTGAATTTGATGGTACATGACCAGATGAAAAATCATTTAGGAAAATGTTAAAAATATTAATAGAACTTGTCAAGAACTGTGAATTTAGATATGATGAAGAAATTTAATATAATTTCATTAGTAATGGATATAAAAACATGGCTACATTTTAAAAATTAAGTGAATTATATCCAAATATATGGAAAGTGAAATTCAATATTAATAGCTTTCCATATCCTGTAAATCCAGTATTATTACTATTAATTGTACTGTCCCTGTTTATTTCTATGGACAACCTTCTTTAGATGAAATCCTCCTTTTTTCAAAGTCTTTTTGCCACATCCCTGAATCAAGGAAGCAACATGTAATGAAGTCATGACCTAAGTATTAGAAATATCAGTTTCTATTCCATATCGAAAATGCTGTTTTCTTGCTCCATTGATTTGGCGCTGTGTTTCTGAACTTTTTTTTACTATGCCCCCTTAAGCTTTTAAAAATTCTTATATCCCTCATATATCTTTTCTATGTCCTATACTTTCTCAAATTAAGAATCAAATTACCCTCCCTCGCCCAGTGTGGGGCGTAGGCCCCATGTTGAGAAACACTGATTTAGAGGGTGAAAAATTCCTAATCAGCCACCATGTTTAAAAAATTGATCATAGAAATGTAATGGGAATTCTAGAGTACGTTGTGAATCTCAAATATAGAAATGCTCCTGTAGATAAAAAATTTCAATTTGCATGATGAAAGATATTATTTCACTTCCTAATATTTAATCAAAATAATTCGCTGCTATTCCTCTTTCACTGTCAAAGGAGAACAAGTAATCTACTGAAAAGGTCAAGGTCAGTCCTCTTATTTGCGAAAAAGTGGCAATGTTTAGAAAATCCAATTTCTTTCGTAATTTTTGGACAGTCCTTTCCCCTGGGTTAGGCAATTCAAATACTGGGGGTTAGTTTTAGACTGAGAATTAATTTTGCCTTCCCACATTAATCATATCTGTAAAAAGAGTCAAAAGTTTTAATTTGTTTTATGGTCTAATCTTCCATAAGATCCATCTTGTGTTTCGATCCCAGGAAACTGCTATTTGTTTTCATCGTAAGGCTTGTGATTGTGTATGCTTGTGTTTACTAACAAGTATCTCAGAAAGATAGTTATTGCTCTTTGAAATATTGAAGATAAAATCGTAGTAAATCAAAATAAATTTAGCTGTATATTTTTAGTGAATCTCCATTTCAAAATAGCAAGTAATTATGAGTGGCTCAAAATTAAGATGTAGCAATAACTGATAGAATAAAAATTTTACTACCCAGAAAAATACAAAACTATGTAGTAGGTTTAAAAATGTTTGGCTGCCATGAGATCTGTTAATCCAATTTTGGTAAACCTTTCTTTCATTATGTAAATGAATTTTTTTTCAGAAATTCAATTCATGTTATCTGTATATATAATTCTTATATATTTTGTAAATAGTATTTCAGTAAAACGAAAATCTTTAAATTAACTATCATAAAAAAATTTTTTCTTGATTGCTATAAACATTGATTGCATATAGTATTAAATTTAATGAAACAATCTTAATAGAAAATGAAGCATTAGATCTTCGTTTAAAGTTAACAGATAGAATGGCATCTTCTTTGTTTAATATTTACTATTTTTTTTAATCCAACTGAAATTTTGATGTCAGAAATAAAAATTCATATTTTCAGTCATTGTGTGAAATGTGTTATCACAACTAAATTTTAATTTATCAGCATTTATTTTATTTAAGAAAAATTTTTGCTTTGGAGTTCATGCAAATTTCATATTATTTGTACAAATTATGAAAGTTAAAATTTTAGACCTTTTTTCT
Source organism: Nephila pilipes (assembly GCA_019974015.1). Classification (NCBI taxonomy): domain Eukaryota; kingdom Metazoa; phylum Arthropoda; class Arachnida; order Araneae; family Nephilidae; genus Nephila; species Nephila pilipes. Next base: position 20,651 of record BMAW01061284.1, read on the forward strand.
CCTTAGGTCTCAAGATACCAGGTCTTGCGAGAATTTATTAAATTCGAAAAGGAAACTGAGGCTCTGAGAAAACTTGATAAAGAAAAAGAAGAAAAAGTGAAGCAATTTGAGGAGTATATGGATGAATATAGTATGTGTATTTATACTTTTATAAATGATAATGATTGCTTTACATCACTACACTGTTTAAATGTAAAATTTAAAGTTGAGATTTTTATGCTATAAGCTCTTTTTAAAACAACATACAAAATGAATATCTTAATTCAGCCAGACTAATATTGGGTCTGTAGGTCTAAAAGCTAAAGAACCTTACTAATTATTAGTATGTTATGAAATTTTACCTACATGTATTTTTATTAGAAAACTTCTTAAAAATTCCCACAAACTTTGACATTCTGGGGAAGTTTGTAATTCCTTAGAAAAATATTTAAAAAAACTGATGATTTTATGGATAATTTCCCCCCTGAACTTTCATTCCACAACTTGTCCATCGATAATGTTCAGGTGTGCACCCATGTATTGTCTGGATGAAAAAGGATATTTTTCAGATGAGGGTGTTTTCTCTTTATTAATACCTTATCAATTAGTGCAATAATGACAAATAATACTCTCCATTTATTCTTTTTCTTTTTTCCAAGTTATTGGTATAGATTATTCAGCCTACATGCCAAAAAACCGTTGCCATCTCCTTGCCAGCCTATTCCCCCATCTTTGATTTCTGTAGTCCCACTGTAGCTCATGTATGTTGTAAGAGGCAACTAAAATGGGTACCCAGCTTCTAGTTGTATGGCCGGGTATTCTGCCCCTGGGGGTTATATTTGGGGACCTCATTGACTTCCTTCTGTAGGTAAATACGGGCATCTTGACCCCAAGGCAACCTAGTTATGTCTTTCTTTCTTATGGGTTTTTCTGTCTTTGGTAAACACAGGTGACATGCCCCCGGGTTACCCTAGCCATCCTTCCCTATTTTCGACCCTCCATCTTCTCAATTTGTCTTTTCTTCAATTTTTTCACGTCACTTGACTGTGGTTCAAAATTACGAGGTCCATCGCCAATAGCCCTCGTGTTGCTTCTAGTGCGACATTAATAAAAACTAAACTCAATTTTTTCACTTCTGGACCACGGTTAAATCTTGTTTGGCACTGTTTTAACTGTTCTCTAGTCTCTGAAGTGCAGTTGTATATCCAAATTTTGTCCACTATTGTGCATCGAGATAGGAAGTCATCAGTATTGCGATGATCAAGCACCAAAATAGGCTCAAAGCCGACCATACAGTTGCATTTATTCTCCACTGCGAACAAGCATGGCAACTACTTTGCCCTAGATTTTTTTCACATACGATTTTTCATGTGGAATTGAAAACACTGTACCTTGTGATATGCCAGTGGCCTCAGCTATTTCTCTCCCTCTGATTTGTAGATCCCTGAAACCCATATCGTGGATTTTATTAGTCGTTCAGAGAGTAGTCACCTCCTGGACCTCCCAAATGGCGTTTATCTTTTGTGAATGTACAGCCATGCTTAAACTCTACTCAGCTGCAGATACCAGAACAGATGTGCCATGAATTTCATCCAACTTAGCTTTGATATCTTTTGCTATTTATTTAGCCTTTTAAGTGGTTTTTTTCACTGCTCAAAACTCACTTTTTTCCATTTTTCTTTATAAACATTTCGTCAGTAAAAATGGTACATGTGATGAAAACAACCAAGACGGCTGTCTAATGAGTCATGAGGCTCGCTAAACTTTTGATGCTTTTTTTTTTTTAAATTTCTAAGGACTTATTAAACAACCCTTTACAAATAATTTTGAATGCATGCTAGACAATCAGAGGAATTGAATTAAAGTTTCTCTTGTAAAACTTTTTTTAAAAGCTTCTATGACAGATTTCTATATTTCTTTTCCTTGAAAAGGATGTTAAACCTAATAATGTTACATTAAGACAAATCTTAGAGTAGCCTCTGGTAAACTTTGGGGGCCGCTAAAGACCCGCCGTGTAGCCGGGGCTGATGCACGTTAAATCTGTCAGGGCCCAAAGTCCTCCCATTGGCGTGGTGTGGATGTTAAGAGAGGGGGTGCCAGTTCGGGTGTTGTCCTCGTCACTTGACCATGGTTCAAAATTACGAGGTCCATCGCGAATAGCCCTCGTGTTGCTTCTAGTGCGATGTTAATAAAAACTAAACTTAACTGGTAGACTTTGGGTTACTCCTCAATATCTTAGTGTTCACGCTTCATCCTAACATAGCATACATTGAGATTCAAAACTTAGATTTTATAATAGCGGCTAGTTTTTATTTAATTTTTTTACAATTGTAGAAATATCAATTTTTTTTGAATAAGGAAAAATGAGTAATATATATAAATCACTAATTACCTGGTATGGGAAGTTTGCAGAGTGGGGTGTCATCTTCATCACTTAAGAAGTGCTCAAAATTAGTAAGTCCATTGTCAATAGCTTTCGTTTTGCTACTTGGTACAACATTAATAAAACAATCACATTACTTTAACTTTGAGGCTGTCTGATGAGAATAAGTTAAAAGAATAAATTTTGATATTGAAAAATCATTAAATTTGTAAAGTTTTTATTTTCTGAAACATGGAAAGTGTGCTGTATAAAGCTTTTAATTCAGTTATTTTAAAGGAGAAGGATTTTTGTTTTAGTACAGATTCTGTTCCACTTTAAAATAACTGTTAAGAGCAAATTGTCTTATGAAAAAGTGTATTTAAATAATCGGCTGAAGTTTAGACTATTTGTATCTTTTTCAAGTAAATAATAATTGTGAATATGTATGTATTGTGACGGGTTCAACTCGAAATAAAAATTCTTCATTCTTTAAAATTTAATTTATTACTACACGACGTCACAGAACAGCACAATAAGACGGATAATACAGAACACATAAAATATTTTGAACAGTTAAGGTAAACATATCACACAAGCTCAACACAAGAGCTTGGAAGAAAACATCACAGTTCCACTACCGTCTGCCACACCCAAAGTTCAACTGGTACTAACGGATAGGATTCATCCGCGCCAATCTTCGGAACTCTTTTCCTCCAGCTGACCGTATCACAGCATTTTCGAGAGGCGACTATGTGCTGCCATCTGTATTAGGAATGATCAATTAAGTGATTGAAGTCTTTACAGTATCTTAGTTTTAATTCTTGTGTCAGTTTTCTTCTTAATTTTATTTACAGTTATTTTTGTAAACTTTTTACTCCATTGAGATCAAAATTAATGTGAAATTAATATTTCTACAAAATCTGTTTTAATTATTTGTATTCTTTATGCTATATTAACAAGTTCCTTTTTAAGTGGGATATTTTTCAAATGCTTCTTTTAAAAATATTTACAATGTTTTTTGTACTTATCTGTTAACAACATCAGAATACATGAACTACTTTTCTATCGCTAGTAGAGTAGTGACTCCATATTTAATATTGGATTGATGATAAATACTAAATATATCTTTGTAGGAAATTTCAACTTAATTTCTTAAATGTAATTTTCACTTGCAGGCTAGCTTTTTACTTGTACTGTATTTAAAGATACTTTCAGAGTTGGCTATTTAACTAATTATACAATACTACCTTATCAGAATCAAAACAAAAGAAACAATTTTAAAACTGCTCAAGTTTAGAGTTATAGCATATATATGCATCATATTAATTGCCAATGGAAATTTCAAAGTTGTTTTTCTTTTTCAGACGCTTCATATGACAAATATACGGCAGAGGGAGACACCGAGAAGATAAAAGAATTGGTATACAAAAGCCCTAGTGAGTTTGGTTTGGATTCTGATGAGTTTAATGCCTTTTCAGATGATGGAACAGATTCTGAAAGCAACTTAGAAACAGATTCAGAAGCAGACAACCCACCAGCAAAACGGAA
>BMAW01061285.1:0-13056 GCA_019974015.1 Nephila pilipes
TACAAATATAGCGTAAAAGTACGCTATATTTGTAGAAAGCGTTTTGCCGTTATTATGAATATTTATATGAAATATGTGTTGCGTAAATTATTATCTAAATCACGCTGTCCTACAAATAAAATTTAATCGAAATGAATAAGATATCATGCTCCAATCAAATGGGAATTAATCTCATGTTTTTTCACTACATTCTAATTGATGCAATATTAGAAATTCTTTTTTAATTTGTTTCGTTTTTATAGATATTATAAGTAGGAAGGTGATATTTAATAATATTTGTTAAAAAATCCAGAAGTACTATTTTTTAAAATAAACTTTAAAATGTAATCTATTTTACGACATCTTGAAAGGTACACAGACTTTTCATTGCCTCCCGAAGAATGTTGATATAAAAATGCAAGCTCTGTATTTAGTTAAAAAAATTTCAGGCATTTTGGAACTAAAAGTCTAATATACTTTTAATGACCTCACATTTTCTTTAGAAAAAAATATTTTTTAAGATTTTCGTGTGGGGAAACTTATACTCTGAAATTAATTAAGATTTCAACATTAAAATATAAATTTGGTTGGGAATATTTATAATAATATCATAACTTCTTATACAACTAAAAGGCTAAAATTAAACTATTTTCGTGTATCATGCAAAAAATGCCAGAAATTAATGATAAAACTAAATTTTAAATTTTCTCTCATTATTGAAAGATAATCTAACAGAATTGAAAACTATAATGATAGAATAAATAAATGATTGTGTTTATATATGCATTCATATTCGGAAATTGAGAAGCAGTATCCTAAACAGATAGTGAAATAGACTCATTTTAAAATAGTGTCAAATTTGTTTTAGCTCAAATTACTCATGTTAGTATGTTATTAGGCCATTATTGTGAGGCGGAGATGTCAACTCAGGTATTGTAAACTCAGGGTCCCAAATTACATCGTACACCTATGATTTCTACGGTGTACCGTAATTTTGATTGGAGCGTGAATAAACTAAACAATAATTGGCTGTGAGGCAAGAAATGTAGAGGCCCAGAAGAAATCAAGTAGAAGAAATTCAGTATATAATATGATGTTTTGTGCTTAAAATCAAATGTTCATATTATCTTGCTATTGATCACATCATACCACGTGAAATTTATTGCTCGAAGGAGGAGATTGGGGGCTAACTCAGGTGTCGTCATCGTCATCTGACCGTTGTTCAAGATTACGAAGTATATTGGTTTGGATTAGAGAACCATAGTGACGGGCAGGTGACAACACGACATAATTTTTGTTTTGAGATTTGAAGAAAACGTTCGATGGTGGACTACAGAGGAGAAAGAGATGCAATTTTGTTTTTGATGTGAAAGAAAAGTAATCTTTGTCGCCTTACATTTGTGTATATATTTATGCTGGATATTCCTATCGAAAATTAAAGTAATGCCCTTAACTAAACGTCTTTTTTCTTCATATGACGTCAGTAATATAATACAGTATGTGAAATGATTACATTCTTTTTATGTCAATGAGACATAGGTATGCCGAGCAGAGTTGTTATAAAAACATAAGTTTTCTTTTGTAAAGTAGGATGATTCGAATGAAACTATCGTCATGACTGTACGATAGTTTTTAAGTGTTTTTAGTGTTTTTAGCACATAAAAATATATCATTAGATTTGCTTGGCCCTTTCATTTGAGTTTTAAATTACTGCATTATTTTTACTATACGTTTAATAAAGTGTCCAATATACTTCAATTTCTCTATTGGATAATGGTCACCAAAAATAATAACAATGATCACCGAAATATATGTGTAATTTCATTATATGCATTATATAATATATTTTAATTACAGAGTATTGAACTAGGTAACATTTGAACAATAAATGTTTTGATTTAAATCTAAAATATATATTCAAATTTGTGTTTAAATATTTATTTCCTCCATTCCTATTCCTCCGTTCTTACTCTTATTTAAAACATTTATGAAACAACGGTCAAACGAATATAGGCGACACAGCGATGATAGTTAAGTTATATTATTCAGAACTATGAATAAACTGAATTCGATTCTTAATCTGCTCTGTCGTGGGCAAGAGTTCCTATTCTTGTATGACCTAATATTTAATCTATTAATTTAAGATTTTTCTTACCTAACAATTTGGGCTGAGACCTCAGAAGATATATAGTTGAGGGTGCGAATACCTGACCACTTGTACAGTCTTTCTGAGTTCGCTACTAAAGCTCCTTCCTCAATGCAGGCTTAATACAAATGTCTTTCATATCTTCAGCTCTCTACCTTTACCACCAACCAACTTCACATTCCCTGATTATATATGTATCTCCACAAATACTTTTATTGCACTTCCATAGCTCTAATTTAATTTGTATAAGTTACGTTTTATTAATTGGGAAAGATATTCAGTGCTAGATAGGTCGCATGAAAGTCTCCAAATGTTAGTTGAAGGGAAAAGAGTAATAGAATCAACAATTTACAAGAACTACTGCCAGTGTATAGTTGTGTTATTAACATTTATTTTAATTTTATATAGCTAAAATCAAAATTTGCTTTCAATTAATATTCACTAACAGTTAAAGAGTGTTGTTTATTGGAAAATTAGCTCAATAATTAATGCCAGTTTTAAAAAAAATAAATTTAAAAGCAAGAAGTAATTGAATTTTAAAAAAAAACATTAAATATTTCGATTAATTTTTATAGAACCTGTATAATTACGACGAAAAGTATGTATCATCATTAGCGATTTTCAAAAAAACGTTTTTACCTATTGGAAGAGTAGAGAAAGTACCCTAGTCTGAAATCGACAATAATTAGTTTAACACCACAATGATACTTCAGACGAGACTATTGTAAATGAAGTTAATACCTCATTCCTTTGAGGTAAGTATCTTCTGATTGGCTACATGAGGTCATTAACTTCCAATTAATTGCTCACGCACCGGGGAAAGAAATATTACTTAGAAACAGTGTTTCGCTAAGTTAGTGAATCTGCTGAAATGTGATGGTTTCAGAAATGGATAACAGAAAAGAATTGTTAATTAAGGTTGATGATAGATGGTCCTGATATTCATGCGTAATCCATCCTTTCAGAAATCCTTCTTTTCTACTTTTTAACAAAATGTCTTTACTTTAATTTTACAAGTTTAAAAGAAAGCATTCATTATTCTATATCTTCCTGAAAATAAATGACACTACTACTTTTTACACGAATAGAAGGGTCGTTGATTGAGAGATGGAATTTATCAAACCAAAACTCAACACACATTTTTTTAAATATTTAAATGTTGGTTCAATTAATTTCATATGTATTATTATATGTAAGGGTATATTGCATAAATTTCCAAATTATACAGATATTTTGTATATGGAAGATTATTGAGTTCTTAAAACCTTGTTATTGAAATTGTGTATTCTGTTGTTTACTTTATAATATATATATGCTTCAAAACTATAACTCTGGTTCACTCAATGAAACTGTTTTAAGAAATGTAAAAGTAAGTTCTTTAAAATCAAATTCAATATACGGAATATTTAATGTTAAACGCGTCTTCTTAAACATTTATTGAATAACACTTTTTAAAACTCTTTCAGCAGTCATTTGAAGACGATTCTTATTTTAACGGGTGCACAATTAATGATAAATAAGATAAGGAATAATCAATAATCTAATGTAAAATCAATCATCAAATACATTTTCATTCGATGTTACAAAAGCTATTATTAAACGTTAACTAATTTACTTCCTTTTAAAAAAAATCACTGTGAATAAAATTTGATGCTTCAAATATTTGCAATCGTTAACGTTCCACAACTCCATTTTACAATTATCTTTTTCATGTGTTTTCTAATCCAAGAGTTTTTCTCCAATGCCAATTTCACTAAAATTCATTTCACCTTTCTTGAAGAGAATGAACCTGGAATTTGCGCATCTCCAGATGCATACTTTTGAAGGGGGAATATATAACATAAAGTTCTATGAATAATATATTAACCTAATAACAACATTTCTTAGAGCTAATTTATCGATTTTTTTATTTTAATATCCTAGCGAAATATTATCTACTTTGATATCTTACCGTTTGTTTGAATTTTAGAATTTAATACAGTATTTTTTTAAAAGCATAATCGTTTGCTTGTTGAATATGTAATACTTGTTTAAATTAATCGGTTGCTATAACTGTTTTCGTAACTGATTTGAAGAGATAAAAATTGTAATTCTATTGTTCGAATTTTATCTTGGAGTTTGTGGTATGTAATAAACTATAGCATTTTGTAAAAGATTGTTTATTTATTATGCTTATGAAAATTGATAAAAAATACAAGTTGTAAAGTTTCTTTTTTGTGGTTCTCTCTTTCTGATATAATTGAACATCTTTATTATAAGGATTATTTAAATATTTGAGCCCGACAGGATTTTCCGTGATATAAATCACTATGGATCAAAAGAACAGAATCAAAAAGCGACGTCGCTATGAACGTTGGACGGCCATAAATCAGTTTTCCTGCAGTAACTTTTCTGACACCTCTTCCTTAAAACTCATAAATTAAAAGGATCGAGTCTAATACCGCCCACGTGATAGTGGTTCACTGAAAAAATATGTGAAAAATTGTCTAGCAAAGAATCCAAGCTTTCCGTTTCAGTATTCGGAGGTGAAAATGCTTTTGAATTGCATTACGAATTTTTCTCTACAGTTAAAGTGCGTCTTTCCGAGTCAGAAGGTGACAACCAATCCTCTCTATTTGAAGTTCTAAATCCTTCAATATACAAATCTTCACATATTTTTACATTGCTCTTAAACAGATCCAAAGAAACTGACATAAATTTAATTTTCAATTCTTTAAACGTAAAATTTTTTTCATACTGTATGACACGGTAGTTACAAGTATCTAATTGCAATTGAAAAGTATTCATATCTTCCAAAGATAGTAAGTAATACGGAATATTAGTTTTAAATTCTAATAATTTTATAACCCTTTTAACTTCTATTATCATCGCGACTCAATAGTTAAATTATTCAGAATGGACCCATAAGTTATCGAATTGGAGGTTGATATCCTTTGTAAGTTTTTACTATGCATTTAATTAGAGACAAATATTTTTGTAGAATTAATGATACATTCGATCAGTGTCACACACACTTGGGAGAATAATTGGATAATATTCCTTTCCTGGCAAAATAGGCTTGACCAACAATAATGGTCATAATTATTCTCTATCTTCTTTCAGTTCAGAGTTTTCTATATGTTTGTTGTTCTGACCAAGTCATCATGTAAACTATCGCCATAATGGCTAGCTGATCCTAACATTTCTCTAGCACCTTGATTCTTATTCTAACCAAATTACTCATTTATGTGTGATTGAGACCTAATTTAGTCTTGGGGATTATAAGACTTACATTTATTTTGATAACAGTGTTTCTGTCATGTTTGAGGAACATGATCTTGGTACAATGGATAATTTGTCTGAAGATGGTTCGTAACAACCCATCTTTTACTTTGACTTTCTTGTGATGGGTGATTTGAGCCTTTAGAGCTAGAGTTATTAAGTTGATGTTCAACTGAAACCTTAGATCCGATAACGGGATTATTTTTTTTCCTTAGAGTAGACTTAACACTTTCATACTTATCTAATTTTTTGACCACGTCACATACACACACAAATATCTATCAATCTATCTACATACATAAACACACACACACACACACACATATATATATATATATATATATATATATATAATTTCAATTTAATAGTTTCACTGAATAATAATTTAATTTCCTAATTTTTCCCATTCTCTTATTCAGAAGTAAAGAGTTTATTTTTATTTCCTGATTCAATTCCAAAATATCCTTTTATTTATTTGATCACGCGCTCATAACATTTCTTTGATTCGCATTCCCACAGCCGTAAATCTGTCAAAAATAATACCTGTTAGGCATCCTGTCTGAGCTTAGGTCCTTAAGAATTTCTACACTTCAACCACATGAGTACAATGGGAATATCACGTAACTGAAAAACGTCCTTAGAAAAACCATAAATTAACATACAAGGTGAAAAAGCTTTCTCTTCTGTTATTGTCGTATGCTAATTTGGCTTCCGCCTTACTGGCCGACTAAGTGCTGTTTCATCACCATGTTATTGTCACTCTCTCAACAAACTTAAAATAAAAACAGCAGTTAAACTTGAACTTGTTTTATTTAAATCTTAATTTTAAAAGAAAGGTGAAAGACAATTTATATATGTCTTAGTTAGTAGAATTATAAATTAAGAAAGTGTTCAGTGATTACGTCTAATTATATATATATATATATATATATGTATGTATGTATATATATCCAAGTTGTACTAACTTGTATTATTTTAAGAGAAATACGTTTTTATTTTAAAATCATTGGCAAAACACCGAGTTCAGAATAAATGTAACCAGTTTATGCATTTTTTCTAATGTCAATTATAGATAACTTAAATTTTCTTACCGATTACTGGTTCCAGAGTGAAAGCCAAGGTTTCTGAATCATTGGATTGTATTTAAAGAGATACATTTGTACCTATAGATTATATTTAGAGTCCCCCAAATTTCAATAAAGATGTGGTTATTTATATATTGTAATATTTGTACAATTTGGCTGTTATGTCTTGGAAATACATTATCATTTCGATTAGTTCTTCGTTTTCATGTGGATGGAAAGAAAAAAAATTGAAAGCCATTCACCTCACATTTCATTATAACTGTATATTTCCTTGAATTGTGTAACTTTCATTTATTGTATATAAGCACTTTTTCATTGTAACAAAACACTTCCTTTAATTTATTATAAAAATGCATCCGACGCATAATTTTAATAATCTACTTTTTCATCAAAGTCACTATTCAGTGAAGACTTTATATGCATCCTATTTCAAACATAATATGAAGCAATTTACTTTACTTTCTTCATAAGGTTTAACTTAAAAAAAATTGAACAAAAAAATATAACAAAACAATTATATCTCCTTTAAATATAGTCTTTAATAATATCCCTTTTGTTATCGATCATTAACCTTATCTCAAATAACAAGAAATCAATTAAAAATTCAAAACTTATTAAACAAATTACTGTCTGTATCTTTTTTTGGAATAAGCAATAATTAAAGTGATACACAAATAATTCTAACTAATTAATAATTTATATCTGGAACAAAAAATTAAAATAATTTATTTTAGGCAACTGGAGACGTTTTTCATAATTCAAAAGGAAAGGGAATAGTTATAAGCGTGATTTTTAATAAAATATTAAAACATTCGCCCAAACATCAATATTAGTAATGTTAGAAAAAAAGAGTCTATAATTCCTAAATAAGAAGACTCTTCGGTCTTAACTTAAAGGTCTTTTATAATAATGGAATTTTAAATTTTATAGTTTTGAACACCATTATAAATGTTTCAGATAAAAGTGAGTTTTTAAAACCATATATGAGTATTGTCCATCTTAGCACTTTTGAATATAATCAACAATAGAAACTAATAGTTCCCTCACTAAATAAAATTACATTCATAATCAAAAAATAGCAAAACCGATAAATATCATTACAGAAGGAATAAACTTCATTACTTTGTAATGCCAGCATTTGGAAACATTATTTATCTCTTTAAGAAACGCAGGACTTTTTTTTTATTTTTTATTTTTTTTCATTTTTGTAGGAGTATAATATGTATACAAATACAGATACAAATACAGTGTGTATAATTAGGCAAATACAATGTTACAACAATACCGCGTTGAACTGCCTACAGCTCCAATACATGCATCAACACGGTCCGAGATGCATCAGATGTTGTTCTGAGGCAGATGGGTCAAAAATTCCTGGACAGCCACCTCAAAATCATATACAGAACTACCAGATGATATCTGGCATCTCAAATGGTCCCACAAAAGCTCCGTAGGAGACAATTCCCCTAAACGGACCGGTCATGGAAGAGTCTGAACACGATGCAGAAAGTCTTAAGCCACTTAAGCTGTTGGGTCGAAGAATATCATAAGCAAAACACTGGCACGTAAGATTCTAGATACCAAAATTACAGTGAACTGCCCATCATAGTCTAAGGTCCTACCAGACCAAGACACATGCAGTGTGTCATGCGACTATGGAGGTAAAATTGTATTGATGGACAGATTGCCTTCATATCCGCGTACGTGGCTATCATCGTTCCCCAGAACGAATTCGCATTCATCACTAAACATCAGTTTTACTATTCTGTGGCATTGCACGTCACTCTAGCTTAGTATCATTGTAGACGGAATTGCCTATGTTTTGTTTTTAAAAGCAGTAAAAGAAAGGACTCTTGGATTACAGATTCGCTACAAAATGGTTTGTGGGACAATCAGCAGACCTATATCTGATTGTATCGTATAACGCGTCAATGTTGGATCTACGATAGCTTCCCGCATGATCCTTCGATCCTCTAGCCTCATCACCTTCCTGTTCGCTCATGATCTATTTCTCCGCAAGTGTGTACCGCCTTGCTTGTCCCCACTGCTCTCAAAATATTCTCATGGCACACTGAACTATTTACTCTGCCAGCAAAACAACGCGTCTACCTTCTTACGGCTTACATTCTGATGATCAAGATCCTCTGAAACTCACTTAATTGTTTGAAATGTCTTTTCACACGTCTACCTGGTATTCTTCGTTAACTAATGTCCTCTTAGAGTTGAAATGTGACCATTAAGTTTCTGAAAGTTCCACTTTGAACCGATTTATATAGGATCCACTTCCCTATTGCAGCGTAACTGTAGGATATGTGGTCATGCTCATTGATATCACACTTGGATCATTTTCATATTAGATATCATTCCTCCACTTTGAAACGTTTTACTGTGTTGTAGCCTACTTCCTTCTTTATGCGCTATGTTTAATGACTCTTAGTGTATTTCAAGCACGAATACATAAACAAAAATTTAATCAAAACTGTATCTCGCATATATATAACAGGACGTCAAGTCCTGGATAATCAAAATAACTGTCTAATCAATTATTATTGGTAGAGGAAGGACACAACCTAGTCGGAAGTATTTCTTTAACTTACTGTCTCTCACACCCTGGCTTGGTGGTTGGCAGTGCCATCTGCAGATCTCTTTTCAATACATTCATACATTCAAAAATCCAAGAATTTGTTTTCAAATTTCATTTAATAATTTATAATAATTCCGTTTTGGTTTCATTTATTAATTATTACCAGTTCATATATTATCTTTATCATTTGACTAAATAAAATATTTTAAGTATTTAGGTTATTCTCCTAAATTCCGAATTCTGTTAAAATGTTATGTCTAAAAGTAACTTTATTTTTCAAAGAAATTATACCAAGAACATTAAAAAATATTTTATTTTCAGATTATGTAAAAAAGACAAAAAATAAAATATTGCACTGCAAAAACTTTAAATTATCACTGTTATAAATTTAAAGCAATCATGATTACAAATTAGCTTTATAAACGAAAGAAATTTTTTTGAAAATTTCGTAACATATTTATATTGAGAAATATATATAATAGCTACTTCTTTTATAAATATCTGAATAAAGCTGAAAAAACTGTAAAGATGGGATTGACTTTCTATTAAAAGTGATAGATAATAAAGACTATAGCATTATACATAAATGAAATTTTACAGTGATGTAATTGAGATCATTGAGTCTCTGTTAATTTTGACTCAGGGAATATTTATTCATGCATTTGTAATGTGACATTACAGTCTTCATTCATTCAGTTTGGAAATATTCTTGATCAAATGAATATTTATTAACTTCACTTTCAAGGGTTATTGAGGATGGACATCGTAATTTAGAACTTCTTTCAAGTAACGAGGACGACATACTTTAATATGCTTCAGCTCCACAACACGTTGGGATCTTAATGGTATGAGGATTCAAAATTCTCACAATTCGACGGAAACAGCACCGATCATGAGGTAATTGTCATAACGAGTTGACAGCAGTTTAGAATCATACCACAATTGCAATTTCTTTTTATTTTTAGTTTGAAGTAAATATCTAAAATTAAATTTTCATTAGAGTGTGAATAGTTTTTTCTTCATTTAAATTACATTCATTACAATAGCATTATAATAATAATTACAATAGCATAACGATTTATCCAATGCTTGCGTAAACGGTGTCACATTTTGCCAAGAATCGTAAGTCACTTTTTTAACAAGACAATGCTATTCTAAAACTGAGTCATATTTTGATAAATCTGACTATAAATTATTTTTAATACAATTTATGAGCTGGGCATATATAGAGCATAAGATAAATAAGAATATTATGTTAAGATAAATTCCCATAAATCTAATGAAACATTAAGAAATGTACTTTATAGGAAGATATCTTTCGAAAATGGAGTTATTTTATCAACAATGCCTTTTAATTAGTATTGATTCAGAATTTTATACTACTGAAATATTCAACTACTTCTTTAACAATATAAGAGAACGGATTGTGATATTTTTAATAAATAAATAAATATAAAAGGCGTAAAATACTACGCATTTGATGAAACAAAATAAACAAAAATACACCTCAGCAAGAGAGATGGAAATGTATGTTACACATCGTAGGTGCTAAAAGTAATTTGCACTACTTATCAACATAGTGTGATAAATTTAAGAAAGAACAAAGTTGTTGTTATTTTTATATAAATGTGATTGTTCTTCAAATAAAACGCTTATGTAGTTACGGAAAAGTAAAAGTGAAGGGATTAAGTTATTAGTTACTGTTCAGGCACTCTAGTCACTTGGCGATGGCTTACTCCCGCCGAGAGTACTTGACTCCCATTTCAAATTGTAGCAACCCTGGCTTGTGCCAGTGAAGGAAGAAAATTGTTTTTTCGATGTTACTTCTTGTTTGATCTAGAGATCAACAAGGTCCGAGGCAACAAGCCTCACTCACTTATCTTAATAAATAATTACAACAAGTAATTGTCATCATTTCCAATATACAGTCACTTACACTCTCCGAACAATTACGAAAGTAAAAATAGTTAGTTTACAAGACAGAAGTGAGAAAAAAGTAGTAAAAGGAAGTAATTTTCTATATGCATAATTAATAAAAAAATTATTGCACAAATGGTAATCATTCGTTACACGACCATCTCTTTTACGAATATAAAAAAAGGACAGTAAATATAGTAATGAGCTTCCGGATTCACTTAAAGTAAATGCAAATAGTCGCTACCTCCTTGATTGTACAAAAATTTAATAATCAATAGCAGAAGCTTCGAAGACAAAAGCTACTACCCCAGCACAACTCGTTCTAACAATCAGGTTTAGAAATAACTTCAAGCCACTTGAGGTGTAATCATTCAGAGCTTAAGCGAAGTTCAAACAATTCTTACAGAAATCTCTCGCAGCTCTTATCTGATCGACTCCGAGCATCTCAACTTTTAGGTTTGCTCTACCAAGTTCAATTGCAGAGAGGTGTACTTTGAGTCTGAAAATTGAATTATTGATCAATAAGCAATTCATTGGTATAAATAGAACTGGGATGGTAGAACTACTATATGGTGTATTGCTATGTGATTGGAAGATAAGCTCAACCCCGATTAATTGACTATTAATAACCCTGTTAGAGAAGCAGAATGAAGGCTGTTGAAAATGGAGCAGGTAATTTTAAGTCACAATCACATGGAGAGAGTCACTCTCTTACCTTCAACGCCCTTCTAATGTGAGCAATGAGTTCCAATAAATTTAACACGCATCAATTCCTTTACAAGTAGATATTTAATAGTATTCAAACTTAAAGTGGATGCTTGTCGGAAATAATTTATTTGAATACCCACGGAAATAAACTGGGTGTCTCGTCAAAGGTATGAGAGCGAGTATTAAGAGATATGAGTATGAGTATGAGTATTAAGAGATAGATGAGTATTAAGAGATATATGAGTATGAGTATTAAGAGATATATGAGTATGAGTATTAAGAGATATATGAGTATGAGTATTAAGAGATAGATATTCAGATTACATTTTAGTTCTTGACCACGGCAGCCCGATTTTTCATGTCTCTGATGTAATTTGTTTTCCTGACCATTAAAGTAGGGTAATGATTGTATGGGCCTGTTTGAAATCCCTGCATAGATGTAATTAAATTTTAACTAGTAATTTATGCACATAATTTGTTGCGTATAAAATTATAATAAATATAATATAATAACAATGTTTTCTCCCTCTAAGAAATTGTATGTCTGGTAAGAATTGTACAATATTGAAATTGTATTGTATGTAAATTGTATGTTCCAATGTGACCGTAAATTTGCTGCCAGTTAATAATATTAAATAACTCAATTAACGATTTCAGCGCTGACCTTATAAACTCTTAGTTGTGAATTACAAAAGCATTCCTTTATTTTTAAAAACATCACAATAAACTATACGAAATATCTCAGATGTGAAAACTCTTCGCAAAGTAAAATATCATCAATTTGTCTCGAATTTGCAACTATTTGACTTTTTAAATCTGTCTCTGAACTTTAACCAGCGTAGCGTTATTGGACTTAGTTGGAGAGTTTCTCATACCAAATATAAATTTACCATTGCCTTTACTAAAATATATTTTTTAATTCTGCCATCATATTCGTTAGACATCACTGCAATTGATTGCACATTTTTGACACAATAAATAAATGTAAATGTAATATTTACAAAATTCGTAACATTACTTTATCCATTATTCCACACTTCTGGTATCGAAATATTAATAATAATTAAGCAAACATTAATAATAATTAAGCAATTAAACAAACTAATAATAAAATAATGGTTACTCTAAGTAGAGAAACTGAACATGTTTTACTATATTATTGAAATATTATAATTCTAAGCTCGCGACAAAGGGTCTACGTGACATTTTTTGAAACTTTAAAAGTATTTATAAATAAACAAAAATTTGACTGACATTTAACGCAAACAATTAAATAAATGCTTACGATTAAATGTAAATGTGTGAGGATAAGGAAATTTAATAACATAGTAATTGCTAAGAATAACACTTAAGTTTCAGTATGAAACCATTATCTT
>BMAW01061289.1:0-21057 GCA_019974015.1 Nephila pilipes
TTTACCTATTTGTCTGATTAACAATAAATAATCTTCAAACGGTACAACAGCATTGATAACTAAAATCCCACGAAATAAAATCACTAAATAAATCACACTACCTTGTTACATAAATATTATGTCTGGAAGTGTATTATATTTCTTTGAGAACGAAGACTTTAAATTAGGTTTTCTTCGAGATCAATTTTCGGAATATTATCTTTCGGAATATCTATCAGAATATTACCTTTAGTGATGCTGTGGATAGAGTCCAATCTGATCTTTATAGTTATTACTTAAAAAAACACATTAAATATGAAATTTGTAAATTTTCAGGGAATTTTGTGTTTTTTTGAGAAGCTCAGATTAAAAACTTATACAGTATAAAAAAGTAATACTTTACAAAAGTTCAATGCATCGTTTTATGTACAATACTACAATAGTTAACTTAGATTTTTAAACCTATACGAGAGGGTACCTTAATTCTTACTTAGAAATAGCCACGATATAGGATTAAATTTAGCTTTGCATATTACTGATACTAATATACATAACTTTGTAAATTACAGCTATTAATGATGATTTATGAACCCATAGAATAAAGTAACCTTCAATATCATAAAGCCGAATTATTATCCTAGGGTAAGGTGACCAGATGCCCACTTTTATAGGGACAGTCCCGTTTTTTAACTATTTATCCCGCGTCCCGACGGGTTTTAAAAAAGTCCCGATTTTTAGAAAGAATGCACGACAATTTAGGGAAAGGTGGGAGAATGGGAAGGGAATACACGGTTTTCGGCTTCCATGTAGCTATTTCACCAGGATATAAGCTTTATATTATTTTTGTAAAATTTGTACTGTTAATCTTCAAAAATAAAAATAATTGTTGAGAACTGATTAACAGGCACTGCTTATCAAACTTCCCCTTGATCAGTTGCTAGAATACGACCACCATTATTTGGACTTAATGAACAGTGGCTTTTTACGACATTGTCAGTGCCGAAAACCTTTTTCCGCTGTAAAATGAAGAGTACTTTCCACACTTCCACAGATTTTATTCTTATGGCGACATGTTCCGCTAGTGATCTAGCATCGGTTAGATCATTGTTGTAAAGGAATTGCATCTTATACAAAATTTGGAAACAGAGGGGAATTTTAGGGAGGAGAAGGGTCAGGGTGTAAGGAGTTTGTCGGTCGTGCACGAAATAACGCTTTTGTATATTGAGTTTTGCAAATGTCTTTCATGCAATACATATCGCTTTGCGTTCTAGTGCTGGTTAAACAAGTGATATCAACAAATAAGCTGTTCAAATGATTTAGATAAGTGATTTATTTAGATACCAATGTAGGTATTTTTATATACCAAATTTTTAATCAAGAACTTCCACTCTCGCGTCAATGGCGCCCCCCTTTTCGAATGTTAAAATCTGGTCACCTTATCCTAGAGTATCATAAACTTTTATTCTTTACTAAAAAAAATCCAAAACAAAAAAAATTTAATTCATTATTCTTAAGACTTCTCCACATAATCAATAAAAATAATCCAAACAAAAAACGTATTTTTTTTTATAACTCTCATGACTTCTGTACAGGATTACCATATAGAGTTATGCATTTCTCCCTGTCTTTCTTGGCCATTAAATGTAGTCACATTCGAAGGCCGTCATTGCATAAATTAGCAGATTGAGCTTTATACTTCAATCTACAACTTCTGAAATCAAACAAATCAATTGTAGTATTTTAATGTACAACGTTAAGTACATAAGAATAAATTAATATGCAGAATAAATTTTATCTAGATATCTCAGTTGTTTCTAGTAAAAATTAATACTTTACGATATCCCTATGTAATACAATTTTTTTTTTGTCATGGTCTTGAAAACGAAAAAGATTTTTTTTTCCTTATTTTTATTATTCAACATTTTATATTTCAGTAACTGAATATCACTACTATGAATGTAATTCTTAATGAAGGTGAAACACATATCTGAATGAAAATTCCCTTTCTCATTTTGTATTACCTGATTAAAAAATTTTAATGGTTATATTAAATTATAGTAATGTAGCATCCAAGCTGGTTCGCTCATTTTAGCCTCTCTCTTCAAGGCATCAGGACTTTGACTCCAGAACCTATTTAGAAGATTTTTATAATCAAAACAACTCTGATATGGTGCGCATTCCTGA
The DNA here is from genome assembly GCA_019974015.1 of Nephila pilipes. Classification (NCBI taxonomy): domain Eukaryota; kingdom Metazoa; phylum Arthropoda; class Arachnida; order Araneae; family Nephilidae; genus Nephila; species Nephila pilipes. The sequence goes on from BMAW01061289.1 coordinate 2,164, forward strand.
TAAATTATAGTACGTATAAGTACAGTGAAAGTATATCCATTTAAAAATGGGTAAAGGTGGCTCGCCAGTTCCAGGAATTCTGTTTGTAATGGCCAACGTAAAAACATTGCAAGGGCTGAATACGGCTGTTCTTTAAAAAATTCCATTCGAAGAGCAGCGTCCATTTTAGAAAAAAAATCACGACCAATGTTTGTATCGAAATGATCTGACAATACATTTCTTCGTAAGCGTATGGCAAGAGTAGGCGGTAAATTTTGAATTATTTCAATTGGCGGAGGTAGATTACGGGACAAACATATCAAACCACCAAGATAGGAGTAAAACCTTCCCCGATCAGCTCCGTCTTCTAACCATTTGATCCATAGTTTCATGCCGTCTTCAAGACCAAAATTTCGACCATAACATTTAGAGAGTGCGTCAACATTCCTTCTTACAGTTTCCTTATCCGTTGTCGATGCTGCTTTCCACATCCTTCGTAAATCATCTGCCAGCCAGTGATTACAAGCGACAGGAAAGAGTTGCGGGAAAGTAAACTCTTCTGAACGAACCAATATCTTGGCAGTTTCCGTGTAGTCTATTGCTCCTAAAAAATTCCAACAAATATTATTCAGCTGACCGAAGTCGACCCGAAAAATTTCAAAATTTTTGTGTCTCCATCTTTGAAATTCGCAGTGCATAGGTTGGATTACATGTAGAATCTTTTCTTGCAACACTTCTGGAATTGGGAGACTTGACATTATCTGCCTAAAGATTCGCTTTCGTCCATTGGAATAACAAATACAGCAGTGTCGGTAGTCTTTGTCCCATAATCGGCTGCAGTTCCCCGCGTAGTCTCTGACCTGGGGATTGTTGATGATAGAAACTGATATTTTTACAAGGGTCATGTATTCAAGGGACCGTAAACTATTCATTTTAATCTTAGCACTATCTCTTTATAGATCAAAAGTGAAATCAAGACAAATAGATCAAGAATGGTTAATGTAGATCAGATATATTTACTTTTCAATGTTTTCTTTCCTTATTTTCGACTCTGTATTATCCCTGAAATGAAAAAAAAAAAATTACTGTCATTAGTTTGTGATACTTTTTACGAAAAAACTTTAAAAAAAATTTACTTTATGATGTTTCCTATCTTTTTATAAGCATTTTCTAAAGATAAATTCTTTCCTTTTCAATTGAGATTCTTCTACTAATTTATTTAGTTTGCTTTTGTGAATGTTTATAATTATGTAAACATGTATCGCACCTCATGCATATTTATAGGTATTATCTAGGGATTGACAGACTGAGGTCTTCAAGTGGGCCATTCAGTGCCTACCCGTAGCAAGTAGAGCTACACCGAAAAATACTTTTCAATTCTATGTGTCCAAAAAGTACTTTTCAATTTGGCTGAACTGAAATGTTATGTGCAAGCCGAAAAAAAGAACGTTTTAGGTTAAAATTTGGATTATTATGTATCACTTGATCAATTTGATATGCAGGGTCATTGAAAATTATTGATCCGATTTCAAAATTCTATATTTTCAAAAACAAACCGACACAGAATGATAATAATGCATAAATCTAAGGAAAATATATAGGAGTTATTTTACTTGCGTTCGATAAAACTTCCTTTTACATGTATAATGTCGATTCAGTAAGTAAATGCCCGCCAAACACGTTACAAAGTGTCAATGGTAATGGAATGTAAAGCAGAAAAAATCTGTTAAGTTCACAAAAATTTGTTTGTAATGGTGGCGCATACACTTGCTCTTTTACGAACGGCAGAAAGAACGGGATCATGTCTGGTGAATAGATAGAAGGGCAAACTATTTTGATATAATTGTATTGGAACACGTGTACAAGTGGCAGAGAAATAATTTTAATCTAATAAAAAATTTAGAATAATGATTTAAGGAATAAAGGCCTAACATCCTTTTCAAAATTCGAGTTTTTGTTGAAGAGAAGGAAAGAGCCCTAATGAAAATAATAAATGTAAATCGTTCAATAAAAGACCGAGTAAAAAAGGGCGCTGTACGTTAAATTCTCTGACCGTCTAGAATTTTGAAACAGGATTAGAGTATTACTTAAGATGTTTTTGAAACGATAAGAGCATACTGTAACTGAATGTGAGGATTCTTCTGTAATAAAATGTAAATGTGCTGAAGAAATAATTGGTAGAATCTATCGAACATTAAACTACTTTGAAAGGAAGCAAAAAAAAAAAATAAATAAAAAAAGTTATTAATCATTAATATCAATCAAAACTACTGTGCATCGTTGATTTGAGCCGAATTTACCTACGACGGCCCATAACTAGCTGTAGCTTTGAAAAGGCCACTGCATTTTATCATACCATAAAAATAGCTACGAAATTTCTTCTTTATTTATATTTTTTTTGAGCATTGGTTTCTTATCTTTAACTATTATTTCTAGGGACACATTTACACATTTTTGAAATTTTAACAGAAGGAAATAATTTTTTTCCCGTCTGTTTTTCTATTATAATCATCTATTGAAAAGTTTACCTATATTTACGTATACTCTGTTGCGCAAACCTTTAGCAACAATATAAATTTTAGGCAGATAGCCATGAAATTTCAGAAAACGGGTTATTGCGATGAGCACAATGAACACGCAATTCAATAGAAACGTGAAGTGTATGCAAATGTCAGGAACCAAACGCGTCTTTGGTGCCGTGAGTGTAGGCAAAGCGCTTGCGCAAAGATGAAGACTAAAATAAAAGGAAAAACGGAGGCGCAATTGAAAAAAATGCGCTGCAAGTGCAAGTGGCTTTCGTGAAATATGGCTAGAAGATATCACCTGGACGACTTAACTTAAGGAAAATTGGTCAGAAACATGGAGGAGGGACATAGTTTGATCAGAGCAGTTGAAGATTTCCGTATCAACAAGAATTTCGTTTCACGTGCTTGGAAGGACTTCCAAACCAAAGGTACATCTGTTAGAAAGGTTGTGGTGGCCGCAGAAAGAAAACAGCTGCAGTGGATGACCGATATATTGTCCTGCAGATGAAAAGAGCGCGATACCAGACAGCAAGCGCAATTGCTGTCCAACTGTGTACAACAACAAAATGACAAGTGTGGCGGTTTACTGTGACCAGACGTCTTCTCAAAGGTGGTCTATTCTCCCGCCGTCCTGAACGCTACATCCCTTTGCAAGATTAAAGTGGTGAAAGGATCGCAAAAACTGGACATCTCATCAGTGGAATCGAGTCCTCTTTACGGATGAGAGTCATTTCAGTGTCACAAGCGATTCTCAAAGCCAGTGGAATTAGAGAGAGGTTGGGACACGGTTTCATCTCAGTAACACCACGGAAAGAGTCCGTTACGGTGGTCCTTGAGTTGTCTGGGGAGGTATTATGCTGAACGGGGGGACTCAGCTCCCCGTCTTCGAAAGAGGTACTGTAACTGGAGATCGTTATTGTAAGGAGGTTATTCTTCCCCATGTGCGTCTGTTCCGAGGTGCTATGGGACCTGACTTCATTTTTAAGGATGACGATGCACGGCAACACTGGACTGGTGATATTCAGCAGATGCTGGAAACTGAAGATATTACTCGAAAGGATTAGTCAGCTTTTCCCTCTGATTTATATCTCATAGAACTTGTGTGACATGCTTTGGGGAGAAGCCTTGAGGCACGATTATATCCTCCGGAGAACACTCAAAAACTGAAACAGATGCTGATTGAAGAATGGGAACTGTTATGTCAAGAACTGTTGGACAATCTGGCGCTGTGTATGGGGAGACGGTGCCAAGCCACCTTTGCAGTAAGGAGAGGGCATATCCCATACTAAGGAACATCTGTTTGATGCTCTTCCTCTTGGACAGACAATCATGTGTTACGATACTATGACTTCAATAAAGCCTTTTTTTTTGTTTCAATCCATACTATATCCATTGTATTCATTTTTGCGTTACTATACTTTTGTCATTGTTGAAGTGCAAAATACTGTCTCTCATTTCTGAATTTCATGTCTCTCAGATGATTTCTCGTGGAGTTTTAGGAAAAAAATACGTATAGCTTAAGTTTTGTACATCAATGTACATTTAGGAATTTAATCGACTTTATAAAGTTAAGTTTTTTTTTTTTTTTTTTTTTTTTTTGTATCTCATGAGAGACTGGCACTGGAACTTTGAAATGTATTTCAAGATTAAATCCTTAATATATTTGTTGTTATTTGTGAATTCTTATCTAGTATTTATTTAAAAACTTATTTAACAATGTTTGAGTTAGAAACAACATCATATTCTTATAAATTTCTAATAATTATATTATCATGCATTAATATATATATATATATATATATATATATATATATAATGTGTGTATAAATAAACGACATAATAAATATTCAAGCGATTAATTTCATAATTCAATTTACTCAAGTTTATAAATCTCAATCCATGAACTAGATAGAATCTCCCAAATAGAAGGGGGGGGGAAACAATGCAGAAAATAGTGATTTTTAGAGTGAATGGATCGAGATTATAGCAATTAATGAAAATTTTTGTGGTCTGCCAACTTCTCATTTGTTATAAAAAGCTCTAACTATGAAGAAATTAAACTTAGCTAGACATTTCTTTACAAGGTATTGTAAATTCGTGAAGAAATAGTCTATAGATAACGCAATGAAGAAAGCTGTTAGAAGACTTCAGCATCAAAATCACACCACGAGAGTGACGGTGAAGTTTAACGGCAAAAGAGCCTGATGTAAGAAAAAAGAAGAAATCGATTGACAAGAAGGGAGGTAGAAAATAGGGAAGGATCACTAGTGTATCTTGGAGGCGCTTCACCCGTGTTTACCAAAGATAATAAACCCAATAGGAAAGAAAAAAAAATACTAGGTTGCTTCGTGGTAATGATACCCGTATCTACCTAAAGAAGGTAAGCCCCTGAAGTACCCTGATATAATTCTCAGCGGTAGGGTGCCCGGCTATACACCCAGACGCTGGGTATCCATTTTAGTCCCTCTTGCAGTATGCATGAGCTACAGTGGGACTATTCTTTCATGCCCGGTCACCCCAAGGGTGGAAAACGGATGAGACAGATCGACAGTGATCTGGTTTCATGACGCATGCTTACTATCTGGTTAGCTTATAACTACAATCGAGAACAAAAGTATTAGGCAGTCTCATCTCTTGTATTAACTGTGAAAATGTTAATGTCAATAATTTAATTCGCTTATTCAAATGCTGTTCTCGGAATTTTTTTGACAATAATGTTGTAATAAATACAATTTTTCATCGAACAGACTAAGGTTCCAACTAAGGTTGCTTAAGCAGTTAAATGTTCCTGATATGTCGTTCAATATATTATCAAATATGGAGTCTTATTTCAGTTTGTAGTAACCATAATTCTTTTTTCAACTATACAGTATATTCAATTACAAAAATACAAACTATTATATTCGATTACAGCAACACAAATTCTCATAACAAATTACAACCATATACGTAACAAATTACAAAAGAGAAACTTTACATTGATAAATAACTCTAAAAGGTATCCTCAGAAGTTGAATAAATAGTATAATAATATTCCTGTAAGCAAAAGAGTGATTTGAAGCCTAAATCTCCCAGAAAGATTACTTTAACAATTCATCTTCTTAAAGTGAACGATGGGGATGATTAATGACGCAAGGGCCAGAGATAAAGCTACGCTGTGTCAAACAAAGTGTGTACTCTGCGTTTTTAAAATATGGAAAAAGTCGATATCGGCCAAAAAGAAGAAAATAGGAAAGGATCCCTAAGATATACCGGAAGCGCATCACTCTAGCTTACCAAAAAAAAATTAACCCAACAGGAAAGAAAGATCAATACGGCATCTCAGTAAGAAAAGATAACTGGGGAGCCAACTAAAGGTATCACATAAACACCTACCTAAAGAAGGCAAGTCCCTGAGGGGGCCCTGATATCATTTCCAGGGTTAAGGTGCCCAGCTTTACCCCCAGAAACTGGGTACTTTTTTCAGTCGCCTCTTACGGTATGCATGAGCTACAGTGGGACTATTTTTTTTATGCACGATTACACCACGTGGAGCATCAAAATCACAAAACGAGTCCCATGTTAAGAATTTGGACACATTGCTCAAAAACACTTAAACTTGCGAGTTTGGTCGCCCAAAAAGGATAACTTCACAGGCAGTGATAATAGCAATATTTGCTGAAAGCATCGAATGACCTATTTAACGATTTTAATAATAAAGTAGCTATTTAAGACTAAGATTTTGTGACGCTGAGCTATTCGTGGTTTTCTCTTCACTAACCTTGGGGACATTTAATTAAAATTGATTGCCATAAATAAGCAACTTCTTTCCGACCAAAAATGAAACGTGAGTATTTAAATTAGAAACAGGTAGGAATAAAGTGAAATGGAGTTAGTAGGAAGTATATAAGATAAGCTTGAATCACGTGACAGAGGTCGAGTGACTCTAGCGTTTAACTATTGTTTTATAATTAAAGACGGGGTGGAGAATCGCTACAGATTATCGACAGCATAGTGAAGCCTAGAAGTCGAGACAACCTCAGCTTCACCCTGTTGGTAAGACTCTGTTAATTTGGCTTTAGTGGGAAAGGCGAATATATCTAGGGCGATATTTTGGGAGAGTCGGTGTTCAATTGTCGTTATAGTACTAAGCTGTGAAATAAATACAGTGTTTCAGATCCGTCTGACGTCTCTTTGATTGACTTATTGACTCTTTAGTGTTAGTATATTTAGTTTAGCTATGGCACAAGAGGCGATTAGGAATATAAATTCGTCATAATTTTAATAATAAAGAGTTACTTAAAGACTTTAATAATCATGAAAAAATAAAAAAAAAATACTTTAATCGACAAAAACAGGGCAAAGCGAGACTGCCAAAATATCTTTGAATACAACATAGTAGTAAATGGAAGATATTAAGTTGGCTAGTACAACATCGATTTCGGTTGATAAGTATTGCACAAATATCACTCTTTGGGCGATATATGTCAGCCCAAGTTATCGAAGAGTTTCTCGGAGAATTGCTGATCAAAAAACAAATGCTTGGAAAGATAGTGCGAAAGTGCTGTAGAAGCTTACCTGGAAACATTCCGGAATCAATTAAAAAAACAATTTCCATCGCTACTGATGTAGCTAAAAGTATGACAAATGTAAATAAAGTAGCAGTTTTCATTTTGAAGAAAAAAATTAACCACGAAATTATCGCAATTCCATACACCTTGGAGCCCCTTATCGTCGACATTTCCTAAAGGAAGGGTTGAAGTAATGAACTTTGATATAAAAGTAAGTTGCAGAATCTTGGTCAGACCGCTTTAGCATCGCCATTTTAAGATATTTTGGATGAAATGGATAATGAATACGAAGGTTCACTTCTGCAAAATAAAGTTCGCTGGTTTCAAGAGGAAATGTTTTGAAGCGAGCACTTTGTTTCATGTGTAATTGTTCCAATGCAAAAAATGCATAACACATCAAGAATTGGAAGAAGACACATGGTTACAAAATTTTTATTTAATGGCCGTCAAAACACACATCTTAATACTTAATAATCAAAAATAATCAATAATAATATTAATAATCAATGTATTGTATTAAGGAAAAGGAAAAGTAGCGCATATATTATTAGAAGAGATGAACAGCTTTCCAAAAAGAGAAAGAGAAGACTTTTCGCTGAATGTATAGCGAAAGATGAATTACCTTACTTCAAGCATTAAAAACAGTATAGCAAAGGAAGAAAGCTCTTGGTTTAATACAGAACGGTATTAGGAAAGAAATAAAGAATAGCTTTGGTGCAAGCGTTTTGAAGAATTAAAAGCAATTAAAACTTCACTATTCTTCCGTGTATGATATCTCAAAATAAAAATCAAGAGTTAATTTCGCACCGTGTGACACAGTTACTGTTTCACTTCAGCTGCAGTTAATAGATTTCAAAGAGCAAGGAACTAAGGTACACCTTGTAAAGTAGTTTAGTATTTTGTAAAAGGTACACCTAGTTTAATTTTTCATAACAAATGGACAGCTATAAAAAATTTGCATAAAATAGAAACAACAAGATTTCAGACATGGAATAATTTGCCTGCAATACATGAAACGAAAAAAAGAAATAACATTTGTTATTCTCATAATCTTTAACCCAATGTATTCATGTAAACAAATATTCTCTTTCAAAAATTAAATAAAGAATTCGTTGAAAAGCAATTTAGTAAGCGATATATTATAATCATGTTTAAAATTGGAAATAATAAATATTTGCCATTCATGGCAAAGCTTTGAAAAGCGTTGCAGGTCACGGTTTCAATTTTTTTTTTTTTTGGAATGAAATGAAATTTTAAATCACTTTAAGGTATTTGAGTAGTGAGCGGGGTTACAGGCGGGGTGGAAGGGACGTCATATCCTCAACTCCCCCTCTTGCCTCGCTGGGCTGGATATCCCGATAAGGTTATCATGTGTACCTACTGTATTGATAAGGGACCCCAACCTATTATCTTTGGAATTATTATTTACGGAGTGATAAGCTTGGGGTTTGATATACAAGATAAGTTTTATATTAGTTAAATTAGATGGAATGAATATAAAAGGAATTTTTGGAATAAATGATTTGGCAATTCTTATTTTTCCGCGCAAAGTTGTTGGGTTAGATAGTATTACTTAACATACTTTTTTCGGTTTCAATAAAACGAATTAATATATTTTAATTTGAATTAATTCAAAGATATTTTCGATTTCTTCGCATAAGGTTTGTGAATTGAATATTTGTTTTATATACTTTTTTTTTTCGTTTGAAAGAACTGAATTAATATATCTTGAATGAAATAAAAGAATCCAAGTTTTTCTTCTTCTGTTTTAAGCAAAGTTACTTATATTTAATTGCGAGTATTAGCTAGTTGGAATTTAAAACTTTTATGTGCATAATTTGTATAGTAACGAATGATTATTCTTACAACTGGAAAGAAACTTTTTTAAAACAACGGTTTTTTTATTTTTATATGTTTATTTTGTAATTTTACCTTCTTGCGTAAACATTATTAATATATATCTTAATATTTTAAGAAAATTGTGACAAATATACTGTAAGAAACAAAATTTTATATGAATAGAAAATTAATTTAATATCTTTTCTTATCGAATGAATCGAACTACATCCCTTGAAGACTTACAAAATTTTGTTTAATGTAAAATATTCAATAAGTTTAATTTTTAAAATGACTTTACAGCACATTTTTTTCAACATTTATTATTCTTTCCTTTTATACACACATACATATTTAGCTTTTTCGAAAACTCATTCTTTTTGTTAAAAGTTTTAATCTTGTTTAATATTCAACAATTTTATTTTTTGTATTGTAACAGCTCAATAATTGTCAAAGAGGAATTTCATTTCTAAGGATTATGTTGATTTTAACTGCTGGAATATTCTGGTTAAATATCTTATCACTGATACAACAAAAGTTTACTTATTTATGGAAACGGGATTTCTAAGGGTTATGTTGGTTTTACTATGAGAATGTTCTTGTAAAATATCTAATCAATGATACAACGAGGGAGAAGGTTTACTTAATCACGGAAGAAGGATTTATAAGGGTTATCTTGATTTTTACAGCTGAAAAGTTCAGGTAAAGTATCTTATCACTGATACAACGAGGAGGAGATTGCTCCTGATTCTTAAAGGGATTTTTCTAAGAAATACTAACTTTATTTCTGGAAAGTTCTGAAAAGATTTCTAAATAAGAATAAACGAAATATAGAACACGAGAACTGTGATTGGTTTAAAATGACGTAGCTACTTATATAAGAACAACAATGATTGGTTGAAAGATAATGACATCATGCAATTTTTAAATATAATGGTCTACACTTTCAAACACTTTTCATTTATGATTCTTATTCCTGCTACTTTACCATTTCAGTTTATTTTTTGACAATTTTAGTTTTTGCCGTTTTAGCGACGAGATATTGTTCGAAATGGAGCCAACTAAGACATCATTTAGCGAAGTAAGTTCCTTTTGCTTAACATGCTTAGTTAATAAAAAAAAATGATATCTGTTCATGGTTTATTAATTCGTATTATTTTGAATTAATACTTTTACTTAAGTGTATCTTATTACATTTATGATTTGTTTTTACTATAATGACTTTATCAATAATTCGACCATACAAATGAAAAAAAAAATGCTTTAGAACGTTCTGTTTATATGTGTCTCAACTGAAAATCGATATGTGCTTTTAATTATTGGAATTTTATTATTTTATATAGATTCTGTTTGAAGATGAAGATATGCCTTTTGAAAGCTACAATGAAGTAAGTAAATATATTATTAAAAACTTTCTTTTATGAAATTTATAACTTCTTGTTTAATTTATTTTGTACTGTTATTTTAAGATTATTACTGATTGCAGTCTGGATTTCTCGGAAACAACTCTTTTTTTTTTGAGGATCTACCTTGTCAGTTTGATAATGGAATGGAGGTATTAATTGTTATCTTACATTTTTTAAGCTTTAGTTTTGAATATGGCTAATTTCTTTGTAGCTCTTGTGAGTATAGTGCATTTTTTTTTTTTTTAATTTTTGTTTTTTTTATTGTAATCAACAATATTTTTTTATAGTTGAAGGATGCTATAATTCCAGAGGAAAGAACCAGATGCCGTAACAATCGATTTCAGGCAGAAGCAATCATTTTTTGGGCCCGAATCGACGAAGAAAGCTTCATGATTTGAAAGGAATCGTGTTATCTAAGGTTGTCGACACCGTTCGAGTTTTTGATAGCGAAGATAATCATATTCCTGAATACTACTGATCTGATACAATTTTGTATTCAGGCAGAGGATTTAGATGGGCGATGTCTACTACCCTTATGCTTGTATCTTCTCTTACGGCTATAAAGTACTTTCTGCTGTAATGAAAGTTTTACAATCCAAGGACACGATTCACTTTTTACAATGGGTTTACGATGGATGTTATAACGGTGAAACAGCCTATAGGAGCTAGCTGAAACCACAAATTATCGAGAGTCAACTTAGATCGCCTCACCAAACGCTCGATGTTAGCCATTCCCATGACCGAAGACGGAATGTGTTTTGACAGAGTTGTATTTCATTGTATTGTATTTGCCTTGACACATTTGGAAAATGATGAAAAAACAATAGAAAAGTTTTTTATGCATCAAAAATTTTATTATGAGAGTTGCGAAACGCCTTATGAAGACTTAGAAAACCATCGATGCCCAAATGTATGCTTTATTTGCTTGCGAATAGTCCTGTATGCCAAGGAACCTCAATGGTGTCAGGATTGCTACAGACTGTGCAATTCAGACAAATGTTTTGAAGTGCATAAATCAATGAAAGGAAATCAAGAATTATCAATTTGCGATCGAGAAAGTACTATTTTCTTCTTCTGTTTTTCCTTAATTACGATTTTATCTGAATAAGATACATTTACAAATTGTTTCCCTTTTAGGTATACCAGTGTACCGACTGTTGTAAGTCCTGTAGCCGACGTGATTGTTTGAAACACCTGGATCAGTGTGGAAACATCTAGAGTGTAAGTCTCGAAGAGAGTTTGTGTATTTTTCTGATCATCTGTGCCATTTACCCCACCTGACATATCAAAAACAAAATGATAATATGCTTTTTTTTATTTCGAAATGGACCAGTCTTCAGAGGAGCACTTTGTAAGTTTCGCCTTGGCACAATATGCTAAGGGCGAAGAAAAAGTATTCGATGGATACACAGCCTGCCAGAACTTTTTTGAGTGGTTGTTTTCTCCATGTCACAAGGGATTCACTGTCATTGCCAACAAAATGAAAGGGTTAGTTTTTATGCTTTTATTTTATGTTGGGGGGGGGGGGGCTTGAGAGACTTTTTTCAAACAAACAATTTTTTTTCAGGTTTGACGGGGAATTTATATTTGCTGAAACTGGGCATAGCACCGGAAGTGATACCGAACGGATCCAAACTGATGTCTATTCGGCAGTCGCCACTGAACATTACAGTTACGGATTCGTTAAACTTTCTTCCAATAACTCTTTTAAAACTTCCAAGCTGTTTTGGTCTCACGGAATTAAAGGAGGGGTATTTCCTCCATTTTTTTTTTAATATTTATAAGAACCAAAATTACTTTGGTAATTGCCTGATAAATCATTTTACTCTCCTGATTCCATGTCATCTGCCTGTCGCTGTGAATTCATGTCTTGGTGAGAACAACACCAAGATGATGTATTTTCGATTTCAAGTTGGAAATGCTCTCCTTTTGTCGGTATGTAAAACATTTTTTTTAAAAAAATAGAGGATATGCATTTAAAAAAAAAAGATTATGTACATATATTTTTCTCATTTTAGTTCTGATGTTGATATTATCCTCCGCTGTTGTACATTGTTTCGAGAATAATTTATGGAGATTGCGAATGTAGATCCATTTCGCTAAGTAATTTTTTTCACGTAAATTATTTGACTTTGCGTGTCTGAATTCGGTCATTTAATGTACATGATCTTTTGTCAGATACATAACCATTGCATCGGCCTGCATGGCAACCTATCGGAGTGGACACTTTCAAGACAATTCTATCGCAATGGTTCCGGTACATGGCTACAGTCATAGAAAGCAATTCAGCCCTGATGCGATTCGGTGGTTGGATTACATATCCTTCACCGAAAAACTGAAAATACTTCACAGTTTGAACGGAAAGGGTGAAAGGAAAATTGGAGGAAATTTTGTAGATGGATACTGCGAAGAAAATAAAACAGTTTATCAGTATCAGGTGAATATCGAATTATGTACAGAAAATATTTTTATTGTATACCCAAACAGTTTTTTTTTTAAATGTAAATGTTATATTTGGTCTGTTTCTTCATTAAAGGAACTGTATGTTCTATGGAGACATCATGAATCCGTTGAAACAGTGTACTATGAACACCATACGGCGTCGCACCAAAGAGAAATGGGAAAATCTGAGGTCACTGGGATATAACGTGGTGGAAATGTGGGAGCACGAGTTTCTGCGTCTTAAAAAGGAAGAATCGAAGCTTCAAGCTTTCCTGAGGGCACACACCATTCAGGATCGTTTAAACCCAAGAGATTCTTTCTTTGGAGGACGTACCAACGCATTAAAATTGCTTCACGAAGAGAATACTAAATACGTAGATTTTACCTCCCTTTATCCATGGGTAAGTTTTTTTTCTCTTCATACATTATCTGAATAGAATTCTTTTGATATGATAGTTATATTTTTCTTAATTTTTTAAAGGTAAACAAGTACTGCCAGTATCCCGTCGGACACCCTGAAGTAATTACCGAAGGGTTTCAAGACGTGGATAATTACTTTCGAATCATTAAATGTAAAGTGATTCCACATACGGTTCTGTATCTACCGGTACTTCCCTACCGATTCCAAAACAAGTTGATGTTTCTTCTGTGTCGGGCATGTGCTGACGAAAAACAGCAAAGCGCATGTCAACATTCCGATGACGAAAGAGCCCTTATTGGCACTTGGGTCTCGGAAGAACTGAAACTGGCAAAGAAAAAAGGATACCACATCTCTCAAGTAAGTCATGAAAAATATTGAAATCATAATTTATTATTCAATGACTTTATTCCCCTTTGACACTATTTTTTTTTTTTTTTTAAATTTCAGATTTACGAAGTGTATCATTTTTCAAAATCGTCTGATATTCTCTTCCGTTCATATATTGACTTGTTTTTAAAAATAAAACAAGAAAGTAATGGATGGCCAAGAGAATGCTCGTCAGACGAGGAGAAACAAGAATACATCAGTGAATACGAGAGAAAGGAAGGTATCAAATTAAATCCTTTGCAGATTGCAAAAAATCCAGGGAGGAGACAAGTAGCAAAATTGGCCCTCAATAGTTTTTGGGGAAGGTATAACTCTTTTTTTTTTACATTTAAAATTATTCTAATGTTTAAGTGAGAGAGAATTTGTTTTAACATATTTTCTATTTGCATAGGTGGGGAATGAATTTGAATAAAACGAAACTGTCATACGTTAACAGTGTACCGGATTTCAACAGATATTTGAGTGATCCTACAAAAAACGTAAGTTCTTTTTAATTTAAAATAAAATAACGTTTATACTTATAATATGATAGCATCTAATTTCTTATACGAATTCTTACAGATCAAAGATATTTTTCTGCCTTCGGAAGAGGTGGTGTTTTTAAAGTCTAACAAACTTGTTTAATATTCAACTAGTTTATTTTTTATATTGTAACAGCTCATGTTAATTTTTTTTTCATGTATGCATCTTTTTCTAACATTTCATTTGAGTTTAATGAGTTAACTGAATAAATTCAGATCGAATTGTTTAGTATAAAAAAATCTTAACTTATGAAATGATTACAAGTAATTTTTTTGAAAATATATCATTAATATTTGAAAACATTTAAGTTAGATTTTTTACATTTCTTATGAATCATTTTCTGCAGTATTTGCTTCGAAATTCTATGAAACATCTGCGTACCGATAAGGGCGGTGCCAATAGTCTGTGTCTCTTATATAGCGTATATTGTCAAAGAAGGATTTCTTTTCTATGGGTTATGTTGATTTTTACTGCGGGATTGTTCCGGTGAAATATCTTATCACTGATACAACGAAAGTTTGCTGATATATGGAAACGGGATTTCTAAGGGTTATGTTGGTTTTACTGTGACAATGTTCTAGTAAAATATCTTAATACTGATGCAACGAGAGAGAGATTGCTCCTGATTCTGTGTAGCTCTTGAGAGTATAGTGCATTTTTTGTTAATGTGTATTATTTTATTGTAATCAATAATACTTTTTTTTATAGATGAAAGATGCTATAATTCTAGAGGAAAGATTCAGATGCCGTAACGATTGGTTTCAGGCCGAAGAAATCTTTTTTCGGGTCCGAATCGACAAAGAGAGACCTCCTCATGATTTGAAGAGAATCGTGTTATCTACGGTTGTCGAAACCTTTTAAAACACTGTTTGAGATTTTGATAGCGAGAATAATCTTAAGCTTGAATGCTACTGATCTGATCCGATTTTGTATTCAGGCAGAGGGCTTAGATTAGCCAATATCTTCTACACTTATGCCTGTATCTTCTCTTACGGCGGAAAAAGTACTTTCTGCTTTAATGAAAGTTTTACAATCCAAGGACGGTGAAACAACCCATATGAGTTGCCAGAAACCAGAAAGGATCGAGCGTCAACTTAGATCGCCTCCCCAAACGCCGGATATTAGCCATTTCTATGACCGAAGACTGAATATATTATGTCAAGGAGATTGTATTTGCCTTGCCACATTTGGAAAATGATAAAAAAAAAAAGCAACAGAAACACTAGAAATCACAGTACTTACTGAAAAGCGCAATTAATCTGCATCATTCTTCAGGTATACCTATCGGTCCGTGCATTTTCTAAGACATAGTAATTTTCGAAAACCCTTTAAATGTGCAAATAGTAGCAATATCTTCAGAAGATTTGAATCAGATAATTATTATTATTTTTTTTTTTTTTTTTTTTTTTATTTTTAAAAATTTTAAAAAACTTTTTTTTTTTTTTTTTTTTTTTTTTACAGGTGGCTTACAAAGGCCAATGTAGACCTCGTCGTATCAATTTATAGCTGCACGACGGGCATTATGACGTTATTAAGTCGTTGAAAGTGTTTTATGCATCAGAATTTCATTGTGAGAATTGCGAAAATCCTTAAAAGCTTAAAAAAAACCATCGATGCCCAAATGCATGCTTTATTTGCTTGCGAATGTACTGTAGTCCAGGTAAACGCTATGGTGTCAGGATGGCTAAAGACTGTGTAATTCGGTCGAATGCTGTAAAGTGCATAAAGCAACGAAAGGAAATCAAAAAGTATCAATTTGCAATCGAGTAAGTACTATTTTCTTCTTCTTCTGTTTTTCCTTAATTACGATTTTATATGATTAAGATGCATTTCCGATATTTTTCTCTTTTAGATATGCCAGTGTACCAACTGTGGTAAGATGAGTAGACGACGTGATTGTCCGAAACACCTGGATCAGTGTCGAAACACCTAGTGTAAGTCTTGCAGAGAGTTTGTCTATTTTTCTGATCATCTGGGCCATTTACCCCACCTGACACCTCAAAAACTAAACGAAATTCGTTAAACTTTCTACCGATGGCTCTGTCAAAACTGCCAAACATTTTGGTCTCACGGAGTTAAACGAGGGGTATTTCCCCCATCTTTTTTAATAATCGTGAAAACCAAAATAACTTTAGTAATTGCCTGAAAAATCATTTTACTCTCCTGATTCTAAGTCATCTGCCTGTAGCTGTGATTTCATGTCTTCGCATGAACAACACCAAGATGATGTATTTTCCAATTCAAGAAGGAAATGCTCTCCTTTTGTCGATATGTAAAACATTTTTTTAAAAAATAGAGAATGTGCATTTTAGAAAAAAGAGTATGTATATATATATATATATATATATTGTGTTTCGAGAACAATTTATGGAGATTGCGAATGTAGATCCATTTCGGTAAGTAATTTTTTTTCTCGTAAATGTTTTAACCTTGTGTGAATGAATTCGGTCATTTAATGTACATGATCTTTTATCAGATACATAACCATTGCATCTGCCTACATGACAACCTATCAGAATGAATACATTCGGAACAATTCTATAGCCATAGTTCCAGTACATGGTTACACTCCTGGAAGGCAATTCAGCCCTGACGCGATTCAGTAGTTGGATTATATATCTTTCACCGAGAAACTGAAAATTCTTCACAGTTTGAAAAGAAACAGTGAAAGAAAAATTCGAGGAAACTTAGTTGACGGATACTGCGAAGAAAATAAAACAGTTTATCAGTATCAGGTGAATATCGAATTATGTACAGAAAATATTTTTATTGTATATCCAAACAGTTTTTTTTTAAATGTAAATTTTATATTTGGGCTGTTTCTTCAATGAATGAACTGTATGTTCTATGAAGACATCATGCATCCGTTGAAACAGTGTATTATGAACACCATACGGCGTCGCACCAAAGAGAAATGGGAAAATCTGAAGTCACTGGGATATAAGGTGGTGGAAATGTGGGAGCCCGAATTCATGATTCTTAAAAAAAGAGGTTGGAGGTTTCAAGCTTTCCTGAGCTCACACACCATTCAGAATGTTTGAACAAACAAGATTCTTTTTTAGAAGGACACAAGAACACATTAAAAATATTTCACGAAGGAAACATTTAATTCGTGGATTTTACCTCCTTTATCTATGGGTAAGTTATTTTTTCTCTTTATACATTAAATGAATAGAATTCTTTTGATACGTTTATATACATTTTTCTTAATTTTTTCGAAAGTAAACAAGTGCTGGCTGTATCCCGTCGGACACCCTGAAGTAACTACCGAAGGTTTTCAAGATGTGGATAATTATTTTCGAATAATTAAATTTAAAGTGATTCCCCCTACGGATCTGTATCTCCCGGCATTTTCCTACCGATTCCGAAACAAATTGATGTTTCCTCTGTGTCGGACATGTGCTGATGGAAAACAACAAAGTGTATGTCAACATTTCGATGACGAAAGAGCCCTTATTAGCACTTGGGTCGCGGAAGAAATTAAACTAGCAAAGAAAAAAAGATACCACATCTCTCAAGTAAGTCATGAAAAAATAGTAAAACCATATTTTTTTTTATTCAATGATTTCATTCTTTGAGACTTTTTTTTTAAAAATTTCAGATTTACGAAATAAACCTAGATTCAAAATTGTCTGATATTCTCATCTGTTCATATATTGACTTGCTTCTAAAAATAAAACAAGAAAATAATAGATGGCCAAGAGAATGCTCGTCAGACGAGGAGAAAAAAAATACATCAGTGAATACAAGAGAAAAGAAGGTATCACATTAAGTCCTTTGCATATGGCAAAAAATTCAGGGAGGAGACAAGTTACGAAAATGGCACTCAATAGTTTTTGGGTAAGGTATAACATTTTTACATTTAAATTTATTATGATATTTAAGAGAGAGACTTTGTTATATCATGTTTTCTATTTGTACAGGTGGGGAATGAATACAAGTAAAACGAAACTGTCTTATGTCAACGGTGTACCGGATTTCCACCGATATTTGAGTGATTCGAGACAAAAGGTAAGTTCATTATAATTTAAAATAAAATAATGTTTATACTATATAACAGGATAGAATTTAATTTCTTATACGAATTCTTACTCACCAAAGATATTTTTTTGCCTTTGGAAATGGTGGCTGTAATTCAATGGCAAGTCTCAGACGAATTTGTGGAACAGGATGTCTCCACTAACATTTTTATAGCAACATTTACGACCGCCTGGGCCAGACTTAAACTCTACCATGAAATGGATAAACTGGGCAGAAACGTGTTATATCACGAAACTGACAGCCTCGTTTATGTCAGTAATGGTAGAAACGACCCTCTGCTCGGAAATTTCCTCGGTGACTTCACGGACGAGCTGGAGGGAGATACAATTAAAACGTTTGTGTTTGGTAAGTGTTTTTCTTTTCGACAAAATAGCATTTTTTATTTCAGGAAGTTGTAGTGAAATAATGTTTTCTATATGCAAAAAAAGGGTTTTAACTTTAAATTTTTTTTTTCAGGGGGTCCGAAAAACTATGCATATAAAACTGAGAGTGGAGTGACTTGCTGTAAGGTGAGGGGCTTCACCCTAAATTTTAGGAATTCACAAATTATAAATTTCGACAGCATGCTTCACTTAGTGACATGCTTAGAAAACACATCTATTGCAGTCACCAATTCTTATAAAATCACCCGGGAACCGAAGCAAAGAAAAGTTATCAATAAAATATTTACCAATGAGTACAGTTTCGTGTATGACAAACGGATTATACAAATAGATGATTTCACACTTCCGTACGGTTTTAAATAATATATGTATATATATATATATATATATATATATATATAT
>BMAW01061289.1:21157-112106 GCA_019974015.1 Nephila pilipes
TATATATATACATATATATGTATATGTATATATATATATATATATATATATATATATATATATATATATATATATATGCTGTAGGTTGTAAATATATATGTTGTGTAAATACTTTAAAAAAATTATCAATAAAAAAATTACTTTTTTAATAATATAAAAATTTATGTTATCTATTTGTTTTGCATTTAAAATATTATTTTGTACTTATTAACAATCGTTACATGCAAATTAATTTTTTTAACAATGAAAGTTGGTTAACTTTTATTTTCAATTTTTAAAAAAATAATTCTGCCTGAAAATTTATTTTCTGTTAAAGAAATCATATTCTGTTAAAAAATGAAATATTTAAAATGTACCTTATAGGAAAAAAATGTTTTAAAATTTACCTTTAAATATAAACTGTTCAAAATTTATTTTTAAATATAAAATGTTCAAAATTTATTTTTCTAAAATTCAAAAATGTTCGAAATTTATTTTCCAATTGTACATAATTTGTTTTAAAATTGATTTTTTTAAAATTAAAATGTGCTTTTAAATATAACATGTTTAAATAATTTTATTTCTAACACTAAACATGTTTAAGAAGAATTAATTTTCTAACAATAATAATAGTTTTTTTTTTCTACTTATAAAATTTTGTCTTAAAATAAGTTTCTAATATTCAAAAAACATTTGAAAAATTTATTTTCTTCTTAAAGTAACGTTAAGTTTAAAATGTGTCTTAAAAACAGGCGACCCACACTCTCCCGTAACCTCACTCGCACGTACGTTCGCGAAAGCACTGTGGAAAAAATTTAATTTTATTTTCTATTAAAAAGTCTTAAAATTTTAGACCATTTCATTCAATAAGCAATCCATTACTTTCTTTTTGCATACATACGTTTAACCTTCTTTGGTACAATAATATTAGTAGGAGGTAATTTTTTGTTGACATTGTAATTTGTAGGCATTATCATTTCTATTAAAGCAGCATAAAACTCTTTGAATCCTGTAGGTGATAGATATAAATATTGATTCGCCTTTTCACTTTCACATACATCTTTATTCCGAAGAATATTTTGCATTTGCTTACCTAAATCCGGCAATTTGTCAACTAAATTGATTCGATCTGCGGGTACTGAAATCATTTTTTTACTCAACTCCATGAGTAAGAGAACCAATCAAAAAAAGGGCTTGCGTAATAGTACCGATAGAAATCCGTCACCTCTCTGAACTAAAAGCTGTCTCTTCTTATATAAAGGCACTTTCCTGTCAGAAAGTTTTCTCAAGCTTCTTTTACAAGGAACTAAACGGTTCTTTTGAATTTTAGTCAAAGGCACATCTCCTTTCAGAACATTCACAGCACATAAAGCACATTCACATAAGAATTTAATTAAACTATTTGAACATTTTTTCAAAAGGACACCCTTTGTTTCAGCTTTAGCAATCAACTTTTAGTTTCTTAAATTCTCGTGTGTACAAGCCGACATGTTGAAATAAAGTGATGTGTCTTGTCGCATGCAGCAGAATTTATAAATTTTCTAAAAGATTTCCATATCCATAGGCTTTGACTTTATAGAGAACGCAATGATTAAAATTCTTTCCAGGTGAAAAAAAGCACAATGCGTCAAAGGTTGCAGCTCGTTGACTTTAGGGCATTCAAAATCGTGTAAATTTAATATTTCGCGACCCGATAAAAAATGAAAGAATTTATTCGTCTTCAATCCTTTCACGTAAATGTAGGGAAACATTTCAAATAATACATCTATCCCACAACTTGAAAATTCACAAGATAATTAATTCACCACTCTCTCATTTTAATTTATGTAGATTTTTGGTTAACTATAAATAAGTTAATTATTTTTGTCTAGATAACTGATCGAAAGAATGCGGTGGTTTGAATAGCCACTTTTCCAAGAAACTGTCATCGTTGACGGCATAGACAGTAAGTTCTTTTATGATGAAAAATTCTGAAGTAAGATGAAATCCTTCGAAATCTATGACAGCAGAGGCCATGGCGTTTTCAAGAATAGTGATTATCGAGGTTGGTACATGAAGTATTTATCACCTAGAAAAAGACCACTGCGCAAACGCATTGAATCGTCCGTATCGGGTTTAAGGTCAATTAAAAGGTAACTGAAGGGTTTCGAAGTAGCAACCTCGTAGACTTCTCTGAAGAATTCCGTTTTCCCAGGATACGACGGTTTCCCAATATGTATCACTTGTGATTTGTCTCGTGGATTTTTAAACAAAAACATGTAATGTACATTTAGAGAAATGTCACGAATTCTCTTATAAAAGACATTTTTCACCATAAAAATAACACTCAAATTACGATGGGGACTTAACTTAGTAAATAGTTTCGTTTCCTGTAAGTTCCGACATAGGATCATCGATTACGATTAAAGCATTAGACAAACTATTTATATTAGAAGGTAAGCCATCATAAAATTCGACGCCTCTCATCTCACTATAAAGAGATTGATAGGCACCATACAATTTTGGGAGGAAAAGGATAAATCATTTTAAATTCTATTAACTTTTTGATCAGCTGTGTCTTTCCGCAACCAGTGGATAAAGCTACGATCATTGAGAAGGGATGTTTTAACTTTAACGCTTTCATTACAACTAAAAGAAATCTTTATGTAAAAGTCTACTTATACAAGAAAATTGTCATACGAGTAAGATATTTTTTCCAAACACAAAAACTAAACACATAAAAAAAAAGTAAAAACAAATTTTCTTTATTGTTTAAAAATCATTCTTACACCATAACGTTTTTTTCCTAAGCTGATACATTAGAAAATCATTCTTTTTACACTGAAGCAAATTATTTATGAAGCAAATTGTTTATAATTGAATACACGGAATTTCCTTGACTTCTCTTTAAAGTAAAATAAAGACAATATGTTCCACACACATACATTAGATGTGGGACTTTGAAATGCATTTGAATTGCAGCATACTGTAGAGAAGTTTGAATCCAAGTCTTGAAATGGTAGTCCATAATATTCTGGTGGATGTCCGTAGGAGTCGAAAAACTCGAGACGATTGTTTTCGTGATAGAGAGCCAGCCAGTGTGATCCGGGTTGCGAAGAGTCGCCCAAATTCACCACACATGTAGATTTTCCCTTTAACTTTGGTACTGTGTCCGATGCGAAATCTGAGCGGGAAAGAGGAGCGGTAACATGGCCATGCGATAGAATGAAAAATATTTGATTTCCATCCATTTTTAGTTTCCAAAGTCGTACAAAATGTTTCTCACCTTGTTTATCTCTATAACGTTATCGAATTCGGCAAAAATAAGTACACAAATGGTTTGGATCAGTGCCTTAGTAACTTTTATTTCTAGCCTGAGATTACTGTGTTTGATCAAGTTCAAGTGATCTCCAACGCATAGATCAGGTCACAAATTGAAAGCAAATAGCGTGTTTCCGTTTATATACTCTTTTCTCGATATAAAAAGACCCTAGTCTTGACCTAATTTTTCAGTTCCACTAAATAAACTATGATAACCTTTGATGTAATTATTTTGAGCAAAATTTAGCTAAATAGGATTATGTGGAGTTGGCTGACCGTCTACGTAAACACCTATGAAATTGATGTCGTAATGTTTGAATTCGAAAGGAGATTTCGTGTATGTACCATGAAATGCATCGTTATCGACACATCCCACAATAATTCTCTTTAGCATTTGGCCAATGAACATGTTATCTTGCACGAACGACATACTTCCTTGCGGTACGGAGTATACTTTACACAAAACTCGATTAATTGGATATTTCGACGTCTCATTTTCCAAAGCTTTCACGTGACCCAATACAACTCCGGGACTAACATACACTTTCCTTACTAATAAGGTAATTTTCTCGAGTATTTCTTTATGTCCTTCCTTTCCTTGTAGGCAAAACTCTGGTTTACTTTGAATCAGTTTTATTTTTAAATCCACTAAATTCAACAATAATCTCTCTTAATGAAATAAGTCACAGTGTAAACTACCAATCATATCTACAGAACCGCTTAAATTGGAAAATTCAGACCGTTTCTTCAATCCTTTTTCGTTATCTTTATAAAACATTTCAGATATCAGTTGAGAAATTGTACTATCGAATCCATGATTCAGCAAAGTTTCAATGTAAGATTTGTATGGATACGCGTTACTTGAATAGGAAACAAGTCGTTCATTGAATGAAATATCTATTTGCGAAAACCGAGTATGCAGAAATAGATTAACTGGACCAATCGCTGTGTCTTTTTCTATGGATGAACCATCTGCTTTCACAATTTTTACGCTTAAGTAAAGTTATGTATGACTCAAATCCAGATATTCTTCAAGGCTTCCAGAGACGTGAAATTCAACAGGACCGCCATCAAATACATTGGATAATGGATAAAACTCTACCCATTGACCACTTTTTATAGCTGGTTGGGTGGCAGGTTAAATGAAATAGGTCCAACTCTGATTTGACACATTCGGATGATCCTTTTAAAATAAATGTCATGACGGATCAAAAACGTTTTGTCCTCTCATCTTCCTCACTTTGGATGAAATGAACCTCTGCTTTTTTTTCTTTCGCTTCTTTTTATATTTCCCTCGTCCAATCATCGATTGAACATATTCGATAGCCTGGTTTCTACCTACTTCTTCACTTCGTTTTTTTGCAGCTGTTTTGAAATCTTCTGCCTTTGAAATCTTCTGAAAAATACCTTATATAACCTCACCTTTGAGATCTTTCAGCATATAAACGAAAGGATTTCTAGGTAATACTTTGTATATATCAAATATTTCCTCAGACCAATTATTTTCGTAATTTTACTCAAATCTTCCTTTCCATTTACTGATACGTACTTCATTTATTCTAAACATGGGCTGTTTGACTTATGGTTCGCTCATGTTGCCATACAGGTTTTGCCATACTTTGTTTTGATTATCAATGTTTACGTTCGAAGAGGCCATCTTAATACTTCTGTGTTACGTCTAATTATAACTAGATACATAAGTTTATCTGTTACATCTGAGTATTTTCTAATATTTTACTGTGTGAAATATTTTGTCATTTTAGATATCAGAGTTCTATGAAAACGTTTGACAATGCTGGCTTTCGTTTCATTATTAGTTGTAAAAAAGTGAACATTCATTTTCTCAAAATAGTTTTGTACAGTTTTAATTTTTGAGTTCTATTCCTTTGTCCGCTTGCAACGATAAGGATTTTTATTCTCTAACATTTTTTTAAACCATTTAGTATGCTATGACTCTTTTTATCTCTAAATAGATGAAATATTTTTCTATATTTTGAAATGTATATTTTGCATATTTTGAAAACACATCTGCCCATGCATATTTTAAAACACATCCATTCATGTTAAAAGATATTTATAAGCATTATTAAATTGACTTACAGATTGGAAGCCTAATAGATCTACTTGAAACTGTTCATCTATTCCCCCTACTATGACCCGATTCCTCTTAAACTTTCATCTTGCGGTTATATGTAAAGTATTAGAATTTTTAGTTTCTAACCAATCTATGATATCTTTCTTTTTGATACGATTGCCTAAAGCTCTAGACAATGCATTTATACATCTAAAACTTGTAGGTTTTGCAGAATTTTTATACATATATTTGATAGACATTCCTGTATATGTGCGTCACCTAATATAATCATACAATGAAATGAAAATGAACGTTCAAGTACTTATATACCCAAAATAAAAATGCGCGTAAAACAAAATAAGTAAAAAAATGGCCTTCATTTATTTTTATTCAAAATAAATTAATTCAGTTCTTTCAAACGAAAAGAAAGTGTATTGAACAAATATTCAATTCAAAAACCTTATGCGAAGAAATCAAAAATATCTTCCAATTTTTTCAGTTTAAAATATATTAACTCTGCTCAAATAAAAAACTCTAGCTCGCGGAAAATTAAGAACTGCTAAATCATTTATTTCAAATACATTCCTTCTAACTTGAGTTAAGAAATTTTTAATTTATCTTGAGTAAAAATACTTTTAATAAATTTATTCCAATTATATTCTTTCCTTTTAATTTAACTAGTATAAAACTAATCTTGTATATCAACACCACGAGCTTATCGCTCCGTAAATAATAATCCTAAATATAACGGGGGGGGGGGGCCGTTATCGATACAGTAGATACGCTAACTCTACGGGGATATCCAGCCTAGTGAGGCAAGAGGGGACGCCAAGAATATGACGCCACTTCAACCCTTTGTGTACCCCGGCTTAATACTTATGTGTCTCCCTTCGGAGCACTTACTTTTTGTAAAAAAAAAAAAAGAAAATGTGAAACACATTTTTTAGTTACAATGTGGCCTATAAAATTGTAAATTCAAGTGTCATTTTTATTAACTTTTTTTTATTTTTTAAGGTTTGGCTATATTTGTTTAAAATTTATAAGAATTGACATTTACGCAAAAATTCATATAACAAATTCTAACCAATACATTTCAATTTTTGTTTCAACAATATTTGTAATACATATATATATATATATATATCTGTATTGTGAAGCAGAAGAAATGCAGGTATCTCTCTTAAGCTTACTGAGTTATACCAAAATTTATAAACACAATACGATTTTACAAAAAAATTGTATAACTTTTTAAATTAAATATAGATCAAAATAAATAGTTATATGATTAAAAACTATATTTCAGGTTCTCAACATGCCTATAGATATAAAAAAAAATATTGTGGTAAAATTTCATTTGATTAGATGAAAAAAATCTATTTTTGAGAAATGAGATTTTTAGTAATCAAAAAAATTAAAGTTGCAGTTTTCTACACAATGTGAATAAAGGTTTCAATTTTTTATAAAAAAAATTATATACTTATATTAATACAAATAATTTTTGAAATCGTAAATATATGTGGGATTTAAAAATAGTAACAAAAAACTTTCGAAACTTTTCACGAAAACAGTGATTTTTGGGTTGACACATACCTTAAATATAACTTTTTTTGGCCGAAAAATCTATGCATACCAATACCTATTAATCAGAGGGATCTAAATTAGTACTCAGAAATGGGTGATTAATGCAAGAATAACCAATGTCAATTTTATACGAAAATGAGATAGTTTACGCGTATTCGGTTAATAAACTTCATAACGTTTATATGTAAGAACAACTAACATCATTTCTATGCAAAAATAAGATAATTACGTGTTAGGCTAATAAAGTTCTTTATGTTTATTTTAAAAAAACAAACAATGTCAATGTTAATTTGAAGTGAAAACATGAAGCACTTTCGATGCTATCGGTACTGAAATCGAAGCTTGAAAATTTTCAACTCTTCTCTTTCCCTACATTAAATGGCTTTCAAAGTGAACGGAGCTAAATGTAATCCAGTAACCATGCAATTACACATACAATTTTTATATGCGAGAGCTTTTTCAAGATGTAACTTAAACTAATTAGCTCTCTTCAACTTCTACCATTGTTGAAACCAAATGATGCGTATTACATTTTATACACGCAATGGAAAGCGAACAAGATTTGTTTACAACGGAGGTTGAATTTAGTCCTTAAACGTAAGAGTAAGACGTGAGAGCTGTTGTTTCCAAACAGTTTAAACGGTAGAGTGAGAAGGGGGGAGGTATTATTCTTCACTACACTTTCTAGGATTGGATGTATTTCGGTCAGGCTTTCCAAGGTGGTGGAAGCTTGCTGTCTGCGTATTTGCAGGATATAGGAGGGTTGTCGGACAAGCAAATGTTCTTATTATCTACGTTTAAAGTATCCGAATATGTTAAAACTCGAATTTTGGAGAATATACCGTTCTTTTTTTTTTTTTTTTTTTTTTTATTTATCCATTAAAATATTGGAAATTTTCTCTTTCGGAGGCTACCTTCCATTTGTAGCTACGATGCATAGAGATCAAGTTATAAGTATTTTAATATCAGACATTTCATTTGTTTTCTGAACAAGTTTTAACTTTAAATCCATTTTCTGAAAAATATAATTTTCAGTTTGCTTACAATTTTTGAAAGGTAATTACTCGAATGTTTTTTTCTTCTATACATTGATAGAATTTGGTAGAAATATTTTTCATATTATTCTTAAGATCCTTAACAAGTATTTTTGCAATGTACGATATATACGTGGAATTATTCACATTTTAATGCATAAGAGTGGATGAATTTTTTTTAAAAAAAAAAAAACGCGTGTTGTTATTTCGACTCTTAATAACTCTGTAAATAATGTATGTTGTTTAAAAATCCTCGTTCAAGATCTGTACAAGTGTCCTTTCAGTTCATATGCTAAATAATAATGTTATAGAAAGATTTTTCATGAAAGGAGAATATTTTGAAAATGTTCTATTTTATTCTTATTTTATGCTAAAAAAGCATTTTAAAATTTTTTCATTGTAATAAAACTTTTGAAATGCTCTTTTTTTGTACATTCTAATTCAGATGATACTAAATGTCAAAAAAAAATTATTCATTAGTATGTATTTTCAAAATCATCGTTCCGAACGAAGTCGGATACCTTGAGTTTAAAAAACATGCTAGCGTATCTATGAAATAAAATATAAATCGATAATAATATAACTTCCTATCCCTCGAATGATGCGCATAGAGGCAATAAATGAAAGAATGCACTTGTTCTAATGCAGGGGAGAAATTTCGAAGACATTTCTACGATGGAAGAAAGAAAATGGAGACAAGAAAAACTCATAAACATGGGTGAAATTTAGAGATATTTATAGATGGAGGTAACACATGGATCAATAAGTTCCGAGACTAACCCAGAGATGACGCTCGTAGTAAACCAGTAACCAGGTCTTTCTAGAGTACTAACCTTTGCTTGAAACGTGTCAAAATTTTAAGTCGATCGGACCAGAAATAGCTGAGTTATCGAGGTTGGAGTAAAGTCGTTTTGTAGTTTGTTTAAAAAATGGAAAAAACCGAGTTTCGTGTTCTGATAAAACATTGTTTTTTAATGGGTAAAAACACCGTGCAAGCGAAACAATGGATTGAAAAATGTTACCCGGACTCTTGTCCATCAAAAGCAACGATTTGTCGGTGGTTTGCCGAGTTTAAACGTGGTCGTACCGACACAAATGACGCGGAACGCTCGGGTAGACCTGTGGAAGCCGTTACACCGGAAAATGTGAGTGAAGTGACAAAAATTATAATGAAAGATCGTAAAGTGAAGCTCCGTGAGATTGCTGAGATGACACAGATATCATATGGAAGTGTATTTACTATCCTTCATGAAAAATTGAGCATGAAAAAGGTTTTTTCCAAGTGGGTGCCGCGATTGCTTTCGATGGAACCAAAACAGCAACGAGTCGATGATTCAGAAAGCTGTTTATCGCTATTTACTCGCAACAAAAAAGATTTCTTGCGTCGTTACGTGACCATGGACGAAACATGGATACATCACTACACTCCAGAGTCGAAGCAGCAGTCATCTGAGTGGCGCACAGCTAGCGAAAGCCGTCCGAAGCGTCCGAAAACGCAGCAGTCAGCTGGCAAAGTCATGGCGTCAGTTTTTTGGGATACGCATGGCGTGATTTTCATTGACTACCTCGAAAAATTTAAATTGATCAACAGTGATTATTATATTGACTTGCTGGTGCGTTTGAAGGAGGAAATCGCAAAAAAAACGACCGCACAGTCTCGGTACTTATTGATCCATGTGTTAGGAAAACCCATCCGTAGAGAAAGATGGACCAATACTGATGGCTAAATAAAGATTTCGTTTAATTCTTGATAGTTAAATTTTCGTAATATAGCCCAGAGGATATTCCGAGTTCCTTCAGCAATTTTAAGAGAAAGATACGAGAGTCGTTCAAAAAGTGCTTAGAAAAACCAAGAGACGATGCGTGTAACACCGAAAATTGTTCGTTTTTATTAAAAATCATGACTTAAGAGACAGCTGTCTCAGTAATTCGTATTCATGATCACATCTTTCGCACCTAAGAAAATTCTTTTTCATAACTTTTCTGGACGATGAGACACTTCTCCTTTTTTAGAAATGTTTACTGGAAGTATCCTAACGTCTTGAGTTTTGCTTGATATCACGTGCATAATGAAGAATCTAAGTCTCACCGACTGTGAAAACTCGACGCGGCAGCAATCAAATTTTGATTTGGCAACGATATTCCGGCAGCGATATAATGGCAGAGAATAACTACCAAATCAAAACTAATTTCTGTTCAATTTGTTTCGGCTGTGTTTAACAGACACGGCAGCCTCGAAATGTAACAACAATTTATCTTAATGATGCCATCTGTCTTCAAATACAAGTACTTTTTGAACCAGCCTCCGTATAAGTGGGAAATAAGAATTGAATTTCATGATCTTGTTTCCGTCGTTCTCCTCTCGTTAACGTTACTCGTCCAATTTTAAAAATATCGGATTTCTTCAATAATTTTTACTCCCCTCCATCAATTTCACTTACTTTCTTTTACGCTTTGTGTCCTCTTAGTTTTTTGAATTTATTCCTCTTATTGATAAACTTATTCTGATCAAGAATTACTTAATAAATAACATTACTTTGAGTAACTTTCAAGAATCCTTTCTTCGATATTTAATACTACCGACATCTTTCAGTCTTATTAAATCATTAATTATTATTTGCCTCCGATTAAAGATACGTCAGAGCAAGACAAAATATTTAATTAATCACTAAACAATGTAGATAAGGTTGATCTCTCTCGGATCCTGTTTAATTCGTAAATCCTAGATTGTGATATATTAATAAGGTCTTAGCTTACTCAATCAGAATCTCAATCAGGTCTTAGCTTACTCAATGATTCAATAAGTCCTCACTAATAGAAGATTCGAAGATCTTGGTACATAGGCTATGAGTCACTTCTAACCAAAAGATTAATTACGATGTTTAAATCCAATTTATTAATAACAGCCTGCCGTTATCCTCTATATCCCTCCTCTTCTTAAAATTCTGTTTTATTTATTCATCCTCAACCCTAGCAAAACGTTTCTGAATCACTCTTCTTTAGGATTAGGAATGAAATAAATGAAGTTGGCTTTATTAATCTCGAGCTAGAAGCAGCAAAAAGACTGAAGGCGGCAGATCTCGTAATTTTGAACCACAGTCAAGTGACGAGAATGACACTTGAGGTAACATTTCCCTCTCTTAACTTCCACACCACACCCACGTGCATCAAAATGGGACATATCTACAATATATGAAAACATAAAAAAATAAATAGGGAAAATGAGTGCAATATGACAGCTTTAATATTGGTATCATATGTCAGTTTTTTTTAAGGATGTAATATGTTAGGAATATTTTTAAATCGTTTAAAATAACAAATTTCAAGCAATAAAATTTCTTCGACATTTCAGTGAACACTCTGAATAAAGAAATTCCGATTAAAATAAAGCATTATGATAATATTTTGTTTTCTATTTATGTTCTCATTTCTTGCGAACGTTCATTGTTATAGATATTCTTGATCCAAAAAGAAATGTTATCCAAAAACAATTATTGATAACAATTCATGACTAGAACAGAGAAATAAACTTTTAAAAAAAGAAAAAAATTTCACCCGTATTATGTACAGTAATAATAATAAAAA
This sequence comes from Nephila pilipes, assembly GCA_019974015.1. Lineage (NCBI taxonomy): Eukaryota > Metazoa > Arthropoda > Arachnida > Araneae > Nephilidae > Nephila > Nephila pilipes. Next base: position 32,711 of record BMAW01061289.1, read on the forward strand.
CAAGAAAGCGGACGTAGATACATTAATTTTTTTCCCCTGAAAATTCACCTTTTTATATGTAAAAGACGTCGACAATAAAAATATGTATGAAATAATTGATTGCTGATGCAAAGTAAACTTAGATAGCTTTAATTAAAAGAAAACATTCAAAAAATAATGAAACATTTAATCATTGAACGTTATTTAAAAAAAAATTACATAAATTTCAAAATGAGTATTTGATTTATAAAGTTCCATGAGATATGTATATGAAGGAAAATAAATATTCTGTCATTCTATTGCAGAATAATAGGAATCGTTGCTATAAAAAGAAGGTGAAAGCTTTAATAATTCTCACAACTTTTTTCCTCAATGCTTCTAAAAAACTTAAAATAATGACCTCATAAGATTTAGTCATTCTTAAAAATTTTTATAATAGATTTGAAAACAAATAATTATCGAAATCATTTGAAAACGTATATAAGCAAAGGGGATAAAACTTTATTAAAATTTACATAATAAAAAATGATGGGAAAATGAGAAAATAACGATATATTGGGAAAACAGTAATACAAATAAATACATATATATTTTACTCGATTTATACATATATAGACAGTCGAAAAGTTATGCTAATTTTATGAAAATAATACTAACGTAATGTAAAAAAATGTCCTAATTATTTTAAAAACAATATAAAAATTATTATTTATTTTATTCATCTTACATTCAAACGGCCAATATGTATGTTCATTCATGATCATCAAACGACTTTTAGTTTTTGAATCACAATGTTTTAATTTTTTTTTTTTTTTTCTTTTCGAAATGTGACTTTATTTTTTGACAGATACGTACCGCATGTACAGCCTTTGTCAGTAAAATTGAATTAACGAATCGATTCTGAATTAAATATAATCTTTTTCAGAATTAAAAAAATCTGAAACATATTGATTAAACCGATACATTCTACGCATTTTTAAATTGATACCAACGTAATTTTTTAAAAACTACAAAAATAAAAGAAAATATTTATCAACTTACTGTTTATCAAAAGGAGATTGTTATCTGTCTGGTGATAATATATTTATCAACTTGTTGTTTCTGGTAAAAAGATAACTTTTTCTAATAAAGAAGGATCATGAGGCGTCTCAATTCTTCAAAGCAACGCATTTTGTTTTTCTTCCTCCGGAATATTGTCACCAAATGACTTCGAAGAAAGCTTTCATTGAAGCCAAAACATAATACCATCCCCTGAAAAGCGCCAAGAGCTTGGTACTTCCCCCCTTAGGTAGGGTTACTCGTGATTCAAGTAAACCTTTCAAAAAATAAAAGGGGGGTTGAAGGCCAATGACCCTGGTCCAGACAATTTCTAGCTTCAACTGCGTGACTTGTTTTTCACTACATTTGTGCTACAGCAGAGATTTTCAACCTGAATTCCGTGGAACCCTAGGTTCCCTGGAACAATGTCAGCATTTCCACAAGAAATCAATAATCGCATAATAATAACGCCAACATTTTAGTAAAATTTTAATTTTTATAAGAGATTGAATTCTTAAAAGCAGTTTTCTTGTAAAAAATAATTATAAATAGATATTTTATGGATAAAATAAAATCTTAAATTTCGTAAAAATCCTGTGCTTCAAATACATTAATCGATTCGCATTAGGTTGCATATTATTTCTTTTCTTTGGTTCAGGTGAAGAATCACCCACTTGTCTGACCACTAATTTCACTATTTTTGAGGAATAAAGTAAAATTGATGTCTCTCTTTCAAAGTGTAATTTGGGCAGAGTGCAGTTTGAAAGAAATTACCGAATGTTTTCCTAATTTGTATAGCATTATAGCTGATGATAACGCTAATCCTTATAAATATATATAAATTAGTCTTGTCCAGCAATTATCAAATCTGCAAAAAACTTTTCTTTCCCTGTTCAGAAAGAAAAATCATCTTGGATCCAGAATCCTTCTCATTACTGTGACACACAATGTGAATGAACTATAGACAAAACTAAAGCAATGAATTAGAGAATAGTTCAGATATTCACTATAACAACTGCAAAATATATTTAGTAATTTTTTTAAATGAGTAAAATAGTTACAGTAAAATTAAAGATATTAAAATATATTTTATTGCACAGTCCTAAAATCTTTTAACATTTTTTTTAAAAACATTACACTTTTTATACGTTGAACAAATAACGAAAAAAACATCTTTTTAAGAACGAACTTACAATATTTATTACATAATATAAATTGACAATTTTTTTATTTCTTAATGCAAAATTTAATCTAAAAATATTTCGTATTTTATTTTTATTCTTTTAGATGTGGTGAACTCAAGAACTTAGCATTCTTTTTCAGACAGAATGAAGCTGACTCGACACCATGAATTTCCGTACCTAATGTTATTCCTATGGAATTACTTAAAGTCTCACATCTAGAATATTTATTTTAGCTGCATGGAATAAAGCGCAATTTGAAAAGCATTAAAAAAGGAAGGCTTCTGTGAAGTTACTTTTTCTTCTGATTTTTGTAAGTATTTTTAACTTTGTATTAAAAATCTGAAAACTCGTATCTAGAGCTCGAATGATAAAAATACTTAGAATAATCAGGAAAAAAAAGTAATTTCACAGAATCCTACCTTTTTTAATGCTTTTTCAAATGTATATATTTATTAAAAATTTAATTTATTTCCCGGCTTGTAATTTGTTGAGTCAGCAAAGTAAACAAGGAAAGAGGGAAAAGCAATATTTTAAGTCCCACCTCAATGCGCAAGGATACATGGTAAAGCCACTGACAAAAGGAGATTTACAATCCTTCGGGAGAGGGGAAGTCGGCCGATATCTCGGAATTTGAAAGTGGCCTTAGGATTCCCCCTTAGAAGCTTTATTTACAATTACGTAATATCCGTTGAAAGTTTGTGTAGCTCTCTATACAGATATCTTTGTGGTATTTCACAGTGTTTAAAAAGTAAGCTTCATATACGATTTCTTAAAAAAAAAAGTAATCCTTCATTTCTTATGCTATTTTTACTGAGTATATAAGAAAAACACTGTACAAATTACTTTATTAATTATTAAAATGAACAATAGATATTTTAGATACGTTATTTATAGAGATAGAAAGAAGAAATTTGCTTTTTTTTAAAAAAGAAATTTGTATTATAACTAAAGAAAATTTGTTCAAATTTTCATGATGAAAAATTGAATGTACATATACAAAAATTATTTGCGTGACCATTTATTATAATTTTTCAAAACTCCATTTGTAGGAATCAGTTAAAAATGTATCGAATTTTTATGATTAAATGAAGAATCTAGAGAAAAAAATTATTATATAAAAAATTTTCTGGTTCTTAGATATGTGAACAATTTTACACAGATAATACATTTCTCAAGAACGGAAACATTATTTTACAGCGTTGAAACAGTGTATGGAGTAGCCGAATGGTTAGATTTTGGCCGAATTTTAATTAATTGCCGAATTTTGTAGCTAATGATGATGTTTTAATCGAACCGAAGGCTCGAGGCATATTTTTCTAGAACCACCATCGTGTTTCAAATTTAAAAAACAATAAATAGCTCTCATGTTTCTTTCAATTACGACTCTAATAAATATTCAATCTTTACAAATTTTGTTTTCAGATTTCGACCTCGAATTAGCTTTTTCCCTTTCTTTAATCTAATGACTAATGCAGAAAGTAAATTTTTAAATGGATATTATATGAATGAATCTCAGCCAATAAATATTAGCCACCCAAGGGGCTATTGTATTCTATACCTTATAAATGTCATACATGACGACTTTTCAAAAATTAGCTTGTTCTTTCTTTTTTTATGCCTGCTTTCATAAGTAACGAACTTAATTTCCAGAAATATGTCATCATAAATTTCTCTTGAATTTTTTATTGGATTGAAATAAAGTATATGTAATATGTGTCTGATACCTGCTTTCACCATTAATGAACTCAATTTCCTAAAATATATCGTTATAAATATCCCCAATTCTTTTTTTATTGGATTGAAGTGAAACAAATATAAAAATTAAGTATTTTATTTTCTTATCTATTCATGTGTTACCTTAAATCATAGGTAAACTAGAATCAAGGAAGGACTATAAATAAATAACTTTATTTGGAATTTTAAACGGTAAGGCAGCCTTTTTTTTTTTTTTTTTTTTTTTGCCTCGAGAATTTCAAACTATATATTTTTAGTTTGGTTTTATGGTTCAAATGATTTTAACATTGATTACTATTATTAGCCACCAAAGGGGCTATTATTTTATACGGATCCACCTTGTTAGACTAAATATGTTCTTTGCATAGAGATTTTTAATTTTTATTGAATTGTCTCTTCACCCCTCTAAAATAAAAAAAAAGGACGTTTCACGAAGATAGGAAAACGAGATTTCACCAAACTATATATACGTAGGAAAAATTGCATTTTTTGTTGGTAGAGATGCTTATTGATATTTTATCTTCCTCGTCTCTTCTTTTCCAGTAATTGATTTTTTTTAGTCTTAATGCCAAAACATAAATAAGTAACTTAGATTCTTTAGAAATAATTCTTGCACGAAACAAATACTTGTTTTGTTCAAATCTATCAACTTGTTCGTACATATTTCTCTTACGATGAGATTGTGTGGACAAAGTCTCTTGATTGAGATATACTTTTGATTGATTGTTACTTTATAAGGGCAAGGAGTAACCATAAGTTGGATTCTTCCCCCCCCCCTCTTTACTAGGGACGTGTAAAAGGACGACACAGATCAAATTACTCTCGTTTTCTCTAGTTTTGAAAGGGGTGGGAGATAGAGGAAGAATCTTGAGCCGATTGTGGGTGAGGAAACTTGCTTTAATATATAGAGGAAATATTTATTACCCTGTGACGTCATATTCAAAGTTCATGATAGTTGTCAAAACATAAATATAAGAAAATGGAAGAAATTTGAGCAAAATTGAAAAAATTAAAAGCATCTAAAAAGTTCCCTATTTGAAATCAAGCGAAATAATGAAAATTAAGAAAAATAAAGCTTGTAATTTTCTTTTATAAGAGAACTATTTTATTCTGCTCCATATGACCAGTATTGTATGAATACTTCGTTCGCAATAAGTAACGCCCCCTCCCAGAAGAGGGGGCATTCATCGATTCTTACTTTCGGAATCACTCGAAGGGAGCCTTTTTTAAAATAAACAACGCATCATATCACACAATTGCAAAGTGGTTTCATAGAAAACAACCTTATTAGATCACACAGTAGAATCCATCTCATTGCAAAATTTTATTATTTATATTAAACGCTTAGAACAACATAAAGTTGCAGCTTTTCACGAGAGAGAGGTATTTCGAATAAACAAAGAAGTCAAAACATCAAAAAGTGTGTGTTTGAACTCATAACTCGACGGAAACACCGCAGGCCGCGAGTTCGCGACCATGACCTCCAGGCTACAACGGTCTTGAATCATCATAAAATGCATCACCTGGTGTTTAATAAATAAATTAGTGGTGAAATATATCGGCCCATATTGTCTATGAGCTGTCTTTTAAGAAAAGAAAATTCAGGCGTCAGGTGTTATTATAATCAAGTAGAGTGAATGGAAAATTTATAAATTTATGCATCGGCCCATCATTTAAAAAAATGTAGTGGTTAAAATGGATTCTGATTACTTTTAACAATGAAGGTGAAAATTTGGTATGAAATAAACTTTTTTTTTTTTTTTTTTGTACTGAACACATCATCTTGGTAAGGATATGCTTATAATACTAAATGGTATATGCAGCTTTCTCAATGTTCCGGAAATCAAAGACCAAGTTACTCTTTTTATATCAATTACTGAATAAAAAAAAATCGAATTTTAGATCAACTCCAAATATCTTTAGTGAGGATTTTGGTTTGTTTTGGTAATGTCGCACTACAAGCAACATGTTGGCTGTTGGCAACGGACCTCGAATTTTAAACCTTATTCAAGTGACGAGGACGACACGTGAGCTAACACCCCCTTCACCTAACTTCCACACGACGCTATAGGGATGACTTTGGACCCCAACAGATTTAACGTGCATCAGTACCGGTGGGTTAAAAGATCTTTATTGCTGAATAACTGCAGTTATGCTCAACATTCTAGAACAGAGGGGTATTTGCAATGATTTCACCAATCAGCCATTGATGTTTAAAATGTTCAAAGGCTGTAGACAACAGATGAGATATTACCTTCACTCTCTTGCAAAGATTCTTATTCCTTTTTAATTGAAAATAAAGTTCTACTACAAGTAAATTTGCGTTTTCTTGGTATCAAGAAAACTTTTGTTAAATGTTTACTTCCAAATAAATTTTTCCTCATGGACTATAAAATTGATCATTATTTCAGTTTTCTTGGTCTCAAAAACGATTTGTTACAAGAAAGTAACAAAAAGCTTCAAGTATAACGAGTGCTATGTTTGAAACTAATGATGTATCTGTATTCGATGCATTACGTCTGAAATGGCAATTGAAATTCGAATTAGTTTCGATTCGCTTTTGAAGTAAAAAAAAATATATATACAATTAGCTCTGCTAATTTCATTTTAGCATGTGTTTATTTTTTTCCCTATTAAATTCCCCAAAAAGTATAATTATTCAAAACGAATGTTATAAGATTAAAGTAGGCGTACTTCCGGGCCTCAGGCTCCACAGAAACAATTACCATCAAGAAAAGAAATTATTTTTTTCAAATTCTGAATGTATTTTTAAAACACGAGCAAATTATTCCAAGCTACAGAAACGTTGTAAACGTTAATAACAGAAAGAAAAGACATAAAAATCAGTTATTAATTGAAATAAAAGCAAACGATAAATTGTTAAAGTTGACAAAATTATTCTGTTTAAATATTAAAGTAAAAGCGGATGATAAAATATATAAATTCAATACATCTTTGCAATGCAAATGTACCTTAAGCAAATTAAATGTGTACTTATTATAATTAAAGTGTATTATAATTTGAATCTTTAGAAACTTACACTATGCATCATTTAATTTATATCCACGCATTTTTGTTGAAGTCATTTCCTTAAATCAAGAATATTTTAGCTCATGCTAAAAAAATTCCTTATTTGGGTCAGTTAAAAAAGTTGTTTAAGAAGCTCTCCTAATTGCATTTTATTTCAATATATGCCATCTTGTAACTTATTCAACATTATTATTCTGCATGAAAGGAAGAGGCAAAATCGAATGCTCCTCTAGGAAGTTTGTTAACTTGGTCACTGAGACCATCTTAAAATATAAAAAAGAACGTGTTAATATTTAGAGGAAATAAATATGAGTATTATTTATCAGGATCATTTAATAAGTCCTTAGATATTGCTAGTGACGCTGCTCGTAACATCAAAAATGGTTTATTTTAGTAAACATCATGGCTCAATAGACAGTGTCTAATTCGTGGTAACATTCATGCATTTCGCTCCTCAAAACTTCGTCATAAATTTTCCGGACGATGTGACCATCTTCGACTTTTTTTTTAAGAATAGATTCACCGGAAGTAGTTTACTGCTTTGATTGTTACTCAGTTTCTGGTGCTTAACGAGGAATCAATTTCTCATCAACGGTGACAACACGAAGCAAAAGTACGTCGACAACTCGACGCGGCAGCAATCTAATTTTAATTTGGCAGCAAATGACTACCAAATCATAACGAACTTATGAATCCCTGTTATACCTGTTTCGGCTCCGATCAACAGATGGCAGCACGCAATGGCATCAACAATTTACTTTATTGATGATATTTGACTTCACATACTATTACTTTTTGAACCTCTCTCGTGCACAGCCTCAGTTTTGAAATCCGAGGAATTGCAGCTTCAGGAGTAAATACATTTTTAGAGAAATACATAGACCTATATTATATGAGAACTGTCTTTAAGAACAAAGAAACTTAAGACATGAGAGTTTTGTTGTAATCAAGAAGAATGAAAGGAAATTTAATCAATTTATGATGCAGCTAAGAATTTTGTTGCTATCATTTTCAAAAAAGTGTATCTGTCGAAATAGATTTAGATTATCTTTAACAATCAAACTGAGAATCAGGAATAAAATAAAATATTTTTATTACTAAACACATCTTGCTAAAGTGATATCAACAACTTCATTTGTTTTTGAACCAATCAATTATAAACTTCCGTTTTTTTATATATATCAATTACTAATTGAAAAAAGAGAGCAGAAATAAAAGGATAATGAGGTGGATTCCAAATATCTTTATAGAGGAAGTATTAGAGTTAATGCTCTCCAAGAGCAGAACAAGGCTATAAGAAAATATTTCATGAACAACCTATAGTCTGTTACTGTACAATAGGTGTATCAAGGTACTCATTTTCGTTTCTCCTTCGCCGGTTGCCATGGTAGCGACTGATGTAGCATCACCACAGCCTTTATTTTCAACACTTCAGTTCAGGTCTGAATTCCTTTGCGGTTGACGTGCTTTATGTTAAATGTAAAGTCTATTAAAAATATTTATAAATATTATGTTTCTTTAATTCAAAATGAAATTTTTTTTTCAAAGTGAAAGTATAAAAAATTGCGGGGGAGGGATATGTGACCTTTAAGCGTTTATTACAAATTAACAGACTATTGTTGTATTTAGCAGCGTTCAAAATTTCAATGGCTTACCTCCCTCGCTCTTACAAAGATTTTGATGTCCAGTTCTGTTTAATTGCAAGACTTCGGTCAACAAGTAAGTTTGCTTGTATAAAGAAATCCTTTTGGTTAAATGGTCCCTTACCCCAAACAAAATTATGTATGTGTAATATAAAGGTGAGATACAAAAAAAAATTTCCAAGATTTTCTGAAGCGAATTCTTGCATGAATATAAGAAAGTGCCTCATGTGTGGTGAGGGCTAAATTGAACTTTAAAATATTTTTCAATGCAACGCGTCTGAGATGGGCACTGAATTTTAAAGCGATTTGTTACTGCGCTCTTGATGTAAAAAAAATATTTTCCTAATATTACGAAATGTCATTCACAGAGATATCATAATAAAATTTTATTTAAAAGCTTACTGAGGATCAAATTTCGAGATGTTTGCGATTTTTATTTTCTTTAAAAACTAAATTGGAAATCTATGACTTATCGTTTTTCATAAGATTCTTAAGAGAATATTTATCTTCTCGACCAACAGATTCATTTGACGAGAATTAAATCCCATCAATCGAAATTCAAATGAAACGAGATCAAACAAATAGTTACTTACTATAGAATTGTTTATATGTTGTATGAAGCTGAGATATATTACTATAATCGCCTAGGTTTTCAAATGTGATTTTTTGCATGAACATAAGTAAAAACCTCACAGATGGTTAATGCTTAATTAAACAATTTGTATGAAATTTTTAATTCATGAAAACATTATTGTGAGTTCACTTCTAATTGCCTTTGAATCAAATCTTTTCATGATTACTATTATTCACCATGCTTCCTGAAATCCCCGGTAGAAAGGACGATGTGAAGAAAACTCGCGCTTTATGCTTGCCATTGCAGCGCCGTCTAACGGTTCACCACCTACGTATTGTAGGGAGAAAATTTAACTGTTTTCTATCACTTTTTAAATTTTTGCCCTTGAGTTTCGATACACCCTGTATTTACATGCTCGTTTATGGCGTTTGTTATATTGCCCTTTATTTTCTTCCTGTTAACGGAGGAAGATGTATTTAGCTACTCAACGTAACGCGTGTTTATCATCAAAAGTTCTTTGTTGGGGTTTCTGCCAATCATCTTGTTTCATTTTCACACCTATTAAAAGTTCAAAATGTGTGAACTCTGTGCTGCGTGTGGAGATACTATATATAATTCAATGTAATCGTGGGTCATATTTAAACCATTTGTCAGATCAAATTTAACTCGGCTAAAATAGGGATAACTCTTCCTGAATTTTCTCAACCTGATTATTACCGAGAGGGACACCCTTTGTTATGGAAATGTGCTGAATCGACTGTTTATGGCAATAATTTTCAAATTCGGTAGATGTGAATGCACTACCTATATCTGCGATGTTTTTTAAAGGTTTGCTGAAGGGATAATTTTATTGTCTTAGAGTTACAACGGATCATCCAGACCTCTTTTAACAAAAAGTACTTGGTGAACAAGGTTATTTCACTGATATAAATTAAAAATTGCTCTCAGTATCTGAAATGAAAGTTTCAACGTTGTAATTATCGCTAGACGAGAAAGGTTTTATTAATTCGACTATATCATTGGAACCAATAAGAGGGAAAGAAATATTTTCAGATTGTTGTATATCAGCCGGAGCTAATAAAGTTTTTTAAAGCCGTCAAAATTATTTTGCGTCGGTTCATGCCAACATAAAATTACTTTCGCTAATTTATTGCTGATGGTTGGTAGATGAGTAATCGGTGTTCTTTAAAAGCTAGTCGTTGGAGATTGAGTTTCTAGTGTATATGAATCATCGCGGTCAGAAATGGTTGCATCTTTTACACATATTAATAGGAGAAGGCAATTCACGAACAGCGTTTACACCAGAGGGTGGTGTAGAACTGTTATTTAAATCAGTTCGTTGGCATTTAAACTATTTGTGACCATAAAGATTACATGAGAGGCATCTGGGGCCACGCGAACGATTGGGACAAGATTTTGATAGATGACCTATATCATTACAGTTAAAACAACGTTGGTAATTTTTAGCTGCGTCAGAAACATTAAATGTTGTGGGTTTTCGTTGGAAGTTTTGTTGTTTAGTATCTCGTTTTCGGCTGTCATATGAATGACGAAAATCCGGTGAATTTGGGCTATTTATTCCCATGTTTTTAATGACAGTTTCATAGTTACGTAATTTTTGCTTAAATTCGGAAAATGAGGTTGCATCATAAGGAATTATTTTATCTGAACGAGGTCCATCAATACCATAAATGACGTTCTGGATAATTGATGCTTCTTCAAAATTTGAATCACATCTGTTAGCTAATTCACGCATGGAATTAAAAATATTGCGTTAAAGTCTCGGTTTTATAAATTTTTCTTTTTCCTAATTCGTGGTGAATTTCTATTGAAGTAACTGAATCCGAAAATTCTTCAAGAAAGGCTTTTTTAAATGACTCGCAGGTATTTAAATTTCTTTGAGATAAAAGAAATGATTTAGCATTTCCACATACTAAACGTTTTACAAAAATTAATTTTTGAGAGGAGCTGATAGCTGGGAATAAATGAAAATTTTCCTCAATATCGCGAAAAAAACTATTTATAGAATAAAAATCTTCACCGGTAAATTTTCTGCAAGTAGCCGAGATATCGCGAAATAAACTCAAAAACTGAGCATTCATCTCTGTAAAGGAAGCATCATTGGAAGAGGAAGGGAAAGTGTTTTGTGTACAAAGTGCTTTGATGTGCCGGCAAGAAAGAGTAACCTTGTACGCTGGTTGGTTCTGAAAAGGGGGGATTTTCTTGACCTTGGCTAGTTCCCTGCGGCGAAAAATTCCTATTTAGAGGGGGGGGGTGATCTGCTGTTCGTTTTGGAAACATGAGATGATTCTCAATATTGTAAGCTATGTCTTCTGTTTCAGAAATGGAGGGTTACGAGTTATTTAATGTTAGTTGGAATTAATCCAAATTCGTCAAAGCTTTAAATATACTATTGTATACATTTTACTGGTTTGTTCCCACGTCTAAATGTAACAAATTAGCTACAGAAGTCAAATCAGGTAGGGAATGTGGAGAAATTTCTTATCTTCTTTCGAAGGCGAAGAAGTTCCGCTCTTTTTTGATTTTGTTAATTTTTTTCATGTTAAGAATTCTCAAAATAGTTTTTTTTTATCAAAATGGTGGCGTAGGTTTTCAGATGTTTTCAATGAAACTTTCGGTATTTAGTAATTTTTTTTAGAACAATGTTTTATTCTCTTAGACATATTTAATTAAATTATTATTCATAAATTGAGCATAATAAGTAATTTTTTGTTCTACAAATTGGTATTTGTCATCAAGCTGAAAATATTCCTAAGACCTCCTTCTGATACTGTCAGTACAATGCTAGTTGAAAAGTAATATTAAACTCGTTTATTTAAAATTATCAATATTTCCGATTTAAAGAGAAGATAGGTATTTTAAAGGCGAAATTAATAAACAAAATGTTTAAGTTCCTCAACTTATTTAGAAAGCTTAGCTTACTAATCAGTGATATCTTTTAAAATAAGCCCAGAGATTTTATAAAGTTAATTTTTAAAGGATATTTTAAGATTTCGAGGCTCGAAGAAAGGAGCGTCTAAAAATACAGCAACTTGAGTAAAATAAATTCATTTATATTCATAAAGACAGAAAATAACTATTTTAATATTAAATATTAGATAATAATCGTAATTTGTTTTATTTATTTATTTTTTCATTTCATTTATTAGTGCTTAACGTGAAATAAAATTTAATTTTTAATACATTTTTTAATTTTATGGCAACGGGTTCAGTAGAATAAAATCTGAATTGTTTATCTGATTGAGATCTTACGAAATACTTTATTAGCATTTGCTGTTGAAAGGTTGACAAAAAAAATAAAGCTTTAAATAACAGAATTTTACTGCTTTTTGTAGAGCAGTGATTGTTATATTCTTGGCCGCGGTAGCCTAGTGGTCGAGGTCCTGGACTAGCGGCCGGCGGTTTTCGTTCAGTCACGGATTCGATCCTTGGCCGCCAAAGATCCGCCGTGTAGCCGGGGCTGATGCCCGTTAAATCTGTTCGGGGCCCAAAGTCCTCCCATGGGCGTGGTGTGAATGTTAGGAGAGAGGGGTGCCAGCTCAGGTGTCGTCCTCGTCACTTGACCGTGGTTCAAAATTACGAGGTCCTTCGCCAATAGCCCTCGTGTTGCTTCTAGTGCGACGTTAATAAAAACTAAACTAAAAATTGTTATATTCAAATGGGTCTTGATAAGTATTGAGTGCCGAATTTTAATTCTTTTTTTTTCTCACATCTATTAAATCTTTCTTTTTTTGTTACTTTTAAATTAAATAGTTTGAATAAATAATTTATATCTTATCAAAGCTCATCTTTTAATAATTATTTGAAATATTTGGAACAAAAAGAATTTGTTGAATTATATCTATAAGACTCTAGTTTTTCTTTCAGTTTTCTAATAAGATATAATAATTTTAGAGGATGAAAGGGTAAATGTGGATTTTTTGGCTGACAAATTAAACTTGCGGGCAATTTTTCAGGGTGATTATGATGTTATGATATTCATGTTGCATTGGATAAAGCTGTCCTCTGTGGGACAATTTTCATAGTACTTTTATTAAGTCCTAATATTTCGCTTTATTTAAATTAATTTAACCATTCAAAGAAACTTAATAATTTTCTGATAAAAAAGTCATAATTAAAGAAAATGCGGATGTAGTTTCTCTTCATAAAGGTATCTGTACAAATGATTTTCATTATTATTATTTTTTTTATTCTCAAAGTATTTTTATGCAACTTTTAAACAACAGTTTAAGTAATTATAAGATATAAGTCTTATATTTACCTAGACTAAGTAAATCTGAAAAAGAAAAGTATTTTTTTATATTTATGTACATTTTCCTTTATTTTGTGTCTTTTAGTTTTTATTCTGAAAGTACTTTTTCACTTTTTTAAAATTCATATTCCGCTTCCTTATTTCCTTCTTGTCCAAATTTATTGAATTGGGAAATATAAAAGTCGTGCTAAGAAAACTCAAATGTTTTGAATATCTACAAAGTAAAAAGTGACGTAATGATCAGAAATGTGTCGGGATTCTGATGAGGAAAAAGTCTGCCATGAGATAAGTAAGATCGTTCTATAATTTCAAAGTCCATCGAACATCTATTTAGGAAATGGAATGAAAAATTAAAGAAGGTATTTTAAGGGAAATTGCTTAGTGTTTGAAAGAAAATTGTTTCAGGTAACAATATGGAAGTATACAAAGTTTTTTTTTCTTCAAAATTTTGATATAGTTTGGAAAATATTAATAGTAAATAACATTTAATGATAATAGCAAACTGTTAACGTGTTCTCTTCTGTAATTCTGCTTTACACGTTCATTAAATTAAAAACAAAATACCATTGTTTTGATGATGACATGACAAAAATAAAGTTGCAAAATTTTTTTTTAAGAATCTATTTAGTTTGATATTGATGTTTGTAATTTTTTTCACTTATTTTAAATTCTAGATTCAGGTAATACATCAATCGAATTTTTTTTAAGAAACCCTAATTTCGAATATGACATTCTCTCTCTCTTTCATTAATACTTCGATGCATCAAAATATTTGAGATATAATTAGATTTAAAATATAAAATATTATAGTACCCTAGGGTAACGATTGATTTCATTGTCATAAAAGCATTTGTAATTAAAAGATATGGCTCGGGTAAGAGCATAATCATGTATTATAAAAACGTTAAAGCAAACTATTGACGTTTGTAGCTTTATTGATTGCATTTTCTTACATCGCACTTCGAAGCAACGCGAAGGCTATTGTCGTTGGCCCCAGAAAACGTAAATCATTGTCAAGCATTAAGGTTGAAAATTGAGCTAGCCTACACTTTTTTACAACGTTTTTCTGAATTTCACTTGGTGTGTGTGTGTGTGTCATCAAATTTTCGATCGTTAATTTAACCAACTTCCCATCAAGCTAGAGCTTTGAAATTTTGGGAATCGTTCGTACTGGCCTAACAATGCTATATTTAGACGTTTGCGACAAGTTTTAACTAATATTTCAATAGTTTTAATAAGTCAAAATATTCTTTCCTCTCGGCGCTTTTAGGATTAAGAAAAAAATTTCTTTCCCCCTCTGGGAGCACCGGGCACTCCTGAAATATTGCGTAATTTTGATTGATATCTATATGCAAACGAATATTCAAAAATTTGTACTTTTGTCTGCCTTCATTAATCCTCCAAAGTTTTAATTGCTTAGTTTTTATTTAAATAATTAATACACACTTATAAATACGGAATTGGGGAAACGCGACACTTGTTCCAACTTCTGCAAGTCTCTTCGATGCAAAGAAAAACTTAAGTAATTTTTAGAATCCAATAATATTGTAATTTAAATAACATAATTCCTTAACTGTATTTTAATTATGAAGTGTTAGGTTTTCATCGTGATTAAATCTGTAATCTTTCTTTACGTAAGTTTGTATCGCAAATGGCCACTACCAATTTTTTATTTGTATTCTATTCCGTAACGCATGGCCAGTTTAGTTTAGTTTAGTTTAGTTTTTATTAACGTCGCACTAGAAGCAACACGAGGGCTATTGGCGACGGACCTCGTAATTTTGAACCACGGTCAAGTGACGAGGACGACACCTGAGCTGGCACCCCCTCTCCTAACATCCACACCACGCCAACGGGAGGACTTTGGGCCCCGAACAGATTTAACGTGCATCAGCCCCGGCTACACGGCGGGTCTTTGGTGGCCAAGGATCGAACCCGCGACTGAACGAAAACCGCCAGCCGCTATCCACGTCCTTGACCACTAGGCTACCGCGGCCCCAACGCACGGCCAGAATGATGGGATAATTTCCTGTGTTTCAACACATTCCCTCATATATTAATCCATATTGCCTAATTAGCTCTAACTGCTGAGAAAACGATCTTGTAAATGTTAGTGAAAGCTATTTATTCAAATGATAAAATTAATCACATTTATTTTTCAATTCCTTCTTACGTGTTATGAATAAAATTAGTACTTCTTCAATGAACTCTAAAGCTTTTGAATGAATGACTCTGTTTAAATTTGAAAAGACCCATCAAACTCAACAAATTATTTTAAGAATGTAGTTCTCTTTGCTTATTTAATAAAAAAAAAAGTTCAGAAAGTCTGTATTTCATATTTCAATCGAATCAAATTATTATTTCCTAAGACATACGTAAAATAATTTTGGAAAATTATGAATACTAGTGTGAGAATTGTTCCGCTGCTCAACAGCACCGCCGCCTACAACCTAGTTTAGAATGTATCAGTTCGAGATGCAAGCACGCAGAAATACGTTTCCCTCTTTTTCTTTAATTTTTCATCATATAATAAACTATTTTTCCTCTTAAAACGAGCTTGGTTATTTGTGACATACCGATGCCAACCTCCACTAGAAGTACGGCAAACGAACCAGAATTTAAAGTCGATTTAAAATTTAAACGCGAACTGAAACTGCGCGAACAAATTAACGGATTTGCTAATGCCACAAAACGTGAAGGCTCGCCTCTTCACTATGTATAAATTGTACTTAGGATGGAGAACTTGTGAGCATTTCTAAGTGCAGACCGTACTTATTTTGTTAATAAGCTACGAAAATTGATATCTGATACCTCTGGTTCGTTGTGATTGTTCCACTATTTGTGAAAATTGACGCCAAAAGAGTAATAACAGACGGTTATAGCACGTCTATGTTTTGTTGTGACTGTGAAAAAAAGTGTTTTGAATATATCTCTGCTAAAAAAAAAAAAAGAGATGATTACCCTATTCTCTTTACTTTTCAATTTATACACGAAAAAAAGTTTTATTCAGTGACTGCTGTCTGATCTATATAAAGATGATTACCGTCAATGATATTACTCTTAAATCATGCTTTATCAAAAGAGAAAGTGCTAACACAATTATTTATGCTAACAATTTATTACTTAACGATGCCTTTGATCGTAATACAAGAAAATAATTGAGAAATTTTATCTCATTTCCCACTGACTTCGATATTGAAGATCGCAAGAAAATAATGTCCAATTCTTTTATTACAAATGATTTAGCTTGTGCTTATATAATTGTGTTTGGTTTCGATACTAACAGTAGTGTAAAGAAGAACTCGTCAACAGACTTTTTCAATCTTTATCCAATTTAAACGAAATGCATTAAACTCTAAATCGCAAAGCAGTAACTCTGAAATTTCTGAAGACGAAACAGAGAAAATCCATATTATCTTCATCGCCCCCTTTCTTTTGTCTCTGAGGTTTGAAATGTCTGCTTTATGACAAAACATGTCTGCTTTAATTTCAAATCTTTCCTCTGTTTTGTTTTGAAATAGCTCCTAAATTATCATCGAAAGTGTTCTGTTTTTGGCATAATGTGTTTGATATAACATTGTGAAGAATCATTTCCCCCCCCCCCCATCATTGAATGAACAGCAAAAAATAATATTTGCCAATATTTTGATTGAAGGTCAGGCAAAGAAGTTTCTAAAACCTAACGTAATAGAATGATATGGTTTTCGTTTAAAAAAACGCTTCATTGGAATTCCGCCATTTATTAAATGCTGCTGATTTAAATGTTAAAACTAACAGAAGACTCAAATGGATAAGAGAAACTTATAGATTTAAAAATTCCCTTTTTATAGTGTAAACACTTTTATGTTCCTTTCTCATAAATTTAATACTGCAAATATTAAAAAAAAATTATCATTCTATGTATTTTAAAAAAATATAATTGTATGGAGATATTTAAATATATATATATATATATATATATTCAGACTGCTTATACTGAGAAGAATATATTCAAGTAGAAAATGCTAAAATAAAGAATAAACTTCCAGCTGTTTTCGGTTATTGTTTCATGATATATTTCTTAGAATAAATTTCTCAGTATTAAAAAAAAAACAAAAACATATAATAGGGCTGCTCTTTTTACAGTTTACAAAATAAGCTTGATCGTAATGAATAATTAAAAAAAGGTGCGATATTGATAAACACATTTTTTCATATAAAATTCTTCCATCAAGCGAAAGAGAATTTAAATCGAATTTAATACAAAATGCAATTAAATGAATGGATATAAAGTTTAAAGGAAACTTTATATTTCAGAATTAAATTTAAATACAGAATTAAATTAGTTCAGTATAAAATCAATACAGCAAAAAAAATTTCTTGTCAAATGCACAATAATTTCTGTATAGATTGTTCAGTTTTATGCGATACAGAGAGAAACAAGTAATATAAAAAAAAATTTTAAGTCTATTCCTACTTAAGTCAACAATTTTATTTTATTTTAGTTACTTTTTATTCAATAATTACAGTTTATATATATATATATATATATATATATATATATATACATATGACAGAACCACAATATTAAGTGGGAAAAGAAATTTTTTTTGAGTGATCTACACGCTTTGTCACTACGGTATTTATTCCTAAATTTATATACTGCTAAATATCTTATATATGAGAAATTCTTTTGTCAAATATAAAACTAAAATTATTTGAAAATCAATTAAAATAATTTTATGCTTCGACGAGATTCGTTCCGAAGACATGAAGATTCTCCACCGACGCTCTACCAAGTTTGCCAATGCAAGACGAATGACATAGTAGAAGCATTGGCTTGTTTCTGAATTCATCCGGTAAATTAAATGGTTGGAATGCGGTTAGTACAACCACCCTTGGCAACAGGAATAGTTCGGGGTTTTATATTGCCAAATGTGGCTACCCTGATGGATTATCACTGATAAGTTATGAAAGTTATATAAAGATTGGATCCCCAAAACTATCACTTAACAATATATCTTTCGCTGGAATCAATCAGGAATGTCTTTCTCCGTTGGGATTCTTTTATTCTGACATTAAATTTGATAAATGCTGTATAACAACAGAAATTTATGTGATTCAAAAATTATGCTGTGACATTATTATTGGCCTTGATGTAATTAACAAATTTAATATTACTATAAATGTGTGTGTGTGAAAATGGAATCGAAATTGCGGGGAAAAGAAATACTTTTCATGCCAGTTATGCAACAATTAATTTCAATCGTGTTTCTACCCACAAAACCTCGCCTAATAATATAAAACACATTACGTCGGTATTCCGATTGGCGCCTTGTGTTGCTTCCGAGGTGAACGCAAAAAAATGAGGTCAACGTACAACCTATTGTAACTATAAGCCCAAGTGCAGTCCTTAAGAGGGATAAAACAGCAGATGTTGAAGAAATCGAATATTTTTTTTTTATCTAGCGAAGGCAATAAATTTGGATGAAGTGGATTTGAGCCACATCAGCGATCAGGAAATAAAACACAATCTCAAACAAGTGTTAGATACTTATACACTGCAGAAAAGAAAAACCACTGACGTTATGATGAAAATAGTTCTCACAGATGAATCACCTATTCACTCAAAAACCAGACGATTAGCGGCAAACGAAAAAACATTTGTAGATTCGCAAATAAAGACTTGGTTTGATGCAGGAATCATTAAAGAAAGTGTAAATAGTCCGTTTTCTTCTCCCATAGTTTTAGTGGGAAAAAAAATGGCGATTACAGACTAAGTATCGATTATAGACGTTTAAATAGAAAAATCATTAAGGACTCTTTTCCTATTGCTCTGATGGACGATATTCTTGACAAATTGACAGATTCGAACGTATTTATTACTCTCGATCTCGAAAATGCTTTTCTTCATTGTGATGTACATCCTGATAGTACTAAATACACTGCATTTGTGACACATAATTCTGTTTACGAATTCTTAAAAGTACCTTTCGGTCTTTCCACGAGTCCTAGTGTATTTCAACGGTATATTTATGCAGTTTTTAAAGATTTAATAAAGGATAATACCTTAATCATGTATATGGACGACCTGCTCATAACGGGAAAAGACGAAGAGGAAGTTTTACATAAATTAAAACGTGTGCTTAAAGTGGCATCAGAATACGGCCTTAAATTTAATTTTAAGAAATGTCAATTCCTCAAACGTGAAATTGATTTCCTAGGGCATCATATTAAAAATGGTAAATTATACCCTTCCCCTATCAAAACCAAAGCAGTTGTCAACTTTCCAGAACCTCAATGTAACAAACATGTTCAGAGTTTCTTGGGTCTTTGTGGCTATTTTTGGAAATTCATGTAACACTTTTCATCAATAGCAAGACCTCTAAGAGATCTCCTAAAGAACAATCAGTCTTTCAAATTTGAAGAATGAGAGCGCAATTGTTTCAATCACTTAAAAGCACTTTTATGCAGCGAACCAGTGTTAACAATTTATAATCCAAACAGTGAAACCGAAATACATACAGACGCTAGTGCAGACAGGCTAGCCGCTGTTTTATTACAAAAGTCTGCCATGGACTCTAAATTACATCCTGTTTGCTACATGAACCGCAAAACTAACGACACCGAAAGACGTTACTCCAGTTACGAGTTGGAAGTTATGGCAGTGATTGAAGCAATAAAAAAATTCCACGTCTACATTTTAGGGAAACATTTTAAAGTTGTTACAGATTGCAATGTCTTTAAAATTACAATGACGAAAAAAGACATATCAGCTTAGATAGCTAGATGGGTACTACAACTCCAG
This sequence comes from Nephila pilipes, assembly GCA_019974015.1. NCBI lineage: Eukaryota > Metazoa > Arthropoda > Arachnida > Araneae > Nephilidae > Nephila > Nephila pilipes. The sequence continues at coordinate 52,953 of BMAW01061289.1, forward strand.
GATTACGATTACGATGTTGTACATAGATCCGGTAACCAGATGCAACATGTTGACGCATTGAGCCGACATTCAGTCCTCTTTACAACTAGGGCCCAAAATACTCTCACAAACCGAATAGCTACAGCGCAGGATAATGACGACCACATAAAATTCATTAAGTCCATGGCATGAAATGGTGAAAACTCTGAATACTTACTGAAGGAAGATATTTTGTATAAATATGAACAAGGACGAGAATTGCTTGTCGTACCTCAACTTATGGAAGTAGATATCATTCGAGATGTTCACCAACGGGGGCATTTTGCTACAGCAAAAACAGAGGAAATTCTGAAACGCTACTTTTATATTCTCCAATTAAGAGGAAAAGTTGATAGTATTATTGCAAATTGCATCGATTGTATTTTAATAAACAAAAAACGTGGCAAAAAAGAGGGACTACTGAATCATATTCCTAAATATAATAAGCCTCTCAATACTTATATCGATTTTGTTGGACCCCTACCTTCCACCACGAAAATTACAACCATATTTTCATGATTGTAGATGCTTTCACAAAATTCACTTGGTTTTATCCAGTGAAAACCACATCCACAAAAGACGCTATAGCTAAATTGATGCTGCAACAAAGTGTTTTTGGTAATCCTTCCCGAATCATTACTGATCGCGGATCTGCATTTACCTCAAAGGAATTTTCTGACTATTGTGCAACAGAAGGTATAGATCATTTTACTATCGCTACTGGAATTCCTCGTGACAATGGTCAGACAGAACGGATACATAGAACTTTACTCCCTGTATTAGTTAAGCTGTAACTAGAAGAATCGATAAAGTGGTATACATACATAGCAGATGTGCAACGTATCATCAACAGTACTATCTCATGAAGTACAAAATATGCACCTTTTGAACTGATGGTTGGCATTAGGATGCAGAACAAAGAAGATTCTAAAATACAAGAGCTGTTGGAAAAAGAACACTTAAACTTCTTGATGGACGATAGACAAAAAATGCTCGATGATGCCAAAGATAACATATTAAAAATCCAACAAGAAAAGGAAAAGCAGTTTAATAAAAAAAGCGTAAAACCGAGCGTACCTATGCCATCAATGACCTAGTCGCGATCCAACGAACTCAGTGTACTCCAGGAATGAAACTGAAACCTAAGTTTCTTGGACCCTATAAAGTCATATCGATCAAGCAGCACGATCGCTATGAAGTTGAATGAGTTGGCATTCATGAAGGACCGCTCAAGACAGCAACTGCAGCCGATGATATGAAACCGTGGTCCAACTAAGACATTTTTTTTCTCTTCATTTTTTTTGTGTTTATGTATTTATTTCGTTTTTTTCTCTCTTGTTTTTTTTTCTTTTAATTGCAGTTATCCTGATGTATCTGTATCTGATTTCGATCAACCACATTGCGTGGGCGCAATGAAGGTCAGAATGACAGAGACTGTGGGATCTAAGACCTGCTGATCCATCATCTCGAAGACAACCATGATGCTCCCAGAGCGCCACCTAGCACTTCGAGAGAGATTCGGAATAGTGAGATGTGACGTAGACGGAGAAGGAGCCAGACGCTGAACAAGACGGTTCAGGAAATTGCGATGGACGTTATATTGTGCTGGACGTTAAATCTGTGATGACGCGAGTTTAATCAATTTGTTTTGTGTTTTTATGTTCTGTCCTACGTCAGCAAATAAACTGTGTGTGTGTGTAATAAGTAGTTATTACTCTGAATCTTTACACACACCATATATATATATATATATAGTACTGTATTGCAGACTATTAATAAAGATTACTTGTTTTCAGGACATTACATTTATTTGTGCGCATCTTTTCAAACATAAATTATACACATAATTTCCACAAGCACAATTTGTCAACATTCGTCTTTACATCTTGGAGTCAAACTTAATTCTATTTTTATCTTCGTTGCTAGTAAATTTTCTAGGAAAATAAAAATATGGTCTGGTGTTGCCAAAAGTTTAATTTTATTTCTTTGTAATTACTTTAAACATTTAAAAAAATATATCTTAATAAAGAATATTGAAAAAAGTATCACTTTAAATTTAAATGGTTTGTTTTAAAAGTTGAAACTAAGCAGATTGAACAACTTACTGCGGATTATTTCAATCTACGGCTTCGTGATGGCCAACAAATCAACAAGAACAGCTGCAGTTTACAATATCATACACATAAGGACCAATTAGTATGCAGAATGAATTTTAACCAGATAACTTAGTTACTTCATTGTAACCATTGAGAGTGTACAATATTCCTTCACATACGTTTCACTACAGGAAACGACTGAATATGAAAATATGAATTTTGTGTTTAAATCTAGGAGATTTATGTATAATTCTGCGCCAGAGTTAGTTAAACTTGGGATGTATCAGTTATAAGAGACTTTATCACGAACTTAATGTGATGCCTTCAAGCTACCCACATCTTGATTACGGTTTTGTTGTTTTAGCGTTGATCGATTGGTTTGATTTTGTAAAACGTAATTTTCAGAGGATTATAATTCAGATAGAAGAGAACAAATCTTCAAGTAAGTTTCTGGTATGTTTATTTGTTATAGAGGGAATATTATGTTCTGTTATTAAAGTTGTAGAATAGTTTTTCACAAAGCAATTTACTTGTTTCCAGGCCGAAAGAATGGTTTTGAAGTTCTTCTGCAAGGTTATAATCACGACATGACTGGTAAATATTAGTGTATGGTTCAAGACACCTTCTTGTAAATAGTTTTCATCTCGTTAAAAATTTGGAATTGCGCCTTTTCCTTACCTAGAAGATACCAGATTATGCTCTTTAACACTCAATGCGGTTTCTTAGAAATTCGGAATCAATATATATATTTATAAAAAAGGGATTTTGGGGGGGAGAATGGTGGAATTCGGAGTCAAGAGACTCATTTCAACATAGTACTACAAATGAGTTTTCAACCGACTGAGACAAACGTGCACATTCTACACTCAAAGATTTTATCGCAAACGCTGTGCATTCTATGTTGTTGAAAAAATTTCACTTTCAACGCCAGAGGCTCAGTATTTTTACTTTCTGGAAATCTATCCAAGCAGTTTCTAGATTTTTGGCAAATCAACATTTGATTCCTAATTTATAATGAATAAATATTCCTTTGCAAATTAAATGTTCTGTTTCGAGATTTTTATGCACTTATTGAACCGAACACTCCTATATAATTATTTCAGCTATTAAAAGGTCAGACTTAGTTTCTTAGATGCGAGGTAAATGTTTAAGCACTTTCTAGTGACGCAACTAATGGATCGTTATATAAACAAAGAAAGTATTATAAATTCCGAAAAAGATAGTACCCCCTTTTACACACACACACAATTCTACTGATTACAAATTATAACTGAGAATGTATTCGGTAACTAATGAAATCGTTCTCCAGATTTATATGAGAAAACTTTTTTTAAGAAAATTAATAATACTTTATTAAGATTAATTAATTTTATGTCAACTTATAAATAAGATAACAAAACTATTGTTTTTTCATAGGTAACATTTAATGCTATTGGTGCTTTGTAACGAATCTAATTTGGAATCTTGTTCAAAATGTTTTGAAACGAAATACCTTGTTTTAATTAAACGTACGACCTGGATGCTGACTTGCATTGATGACACGTAAGAGGGATCACAAGCTTATTTTTTATGTTAAACTTAAGTCTTCCATCTACCAGCCGTTTTGATTTCACTATCGTAATGTTAATCCTTTGGACTTTATACTACCAAATCTTTTCTATTTCATCTATTAGAATGCAATAAAATGTATCCGAAAGAGCAAACATTATTGAAAGTTTTTGCAGAATTACAGTTTCCTTATGATTTTAGAAATAACCCACAAACGAATCAGTAAATTAAGAGTAAATATATTTTTAAAAATCAGCATAAAAAAAATATAATTCCGCAGAAACCTTTATTTTTTACTCTTTCGGAAGCACTTTTATGAACATTCAAATAGATGAAATGGTATATATTTGAGAACGCTATAAGAATTCCATAGGATTAACATCACGCTAATAGATGGCCGTTCCACGGAAGTCTGAATAAAATGTGTCTTTAAGGTTTTTTTCGCAATTAAAGTTATCTTTTTCCCAATTGCAAAATCGATAATTTCAAACACGTGAATTTGAAAAGAAATATCATTAAGCAAACTAAAATATGAAAGCAAACTTTTGTTAACTTCCCTACTTAGAGCCTGCCTCTAGAGGGCGTTCATTTTGTAAAGGGAGAGAGTGTGATGTCACACGATCCCCTCAGACGGGACCTGACCGAATCTCCGAGAGGAGCTGTTGTAAACGGGCGGTAGCAAGAAATGAAAATAAATTATTGCTGTTGTTAAACAACCCGATGTATTTTTTGTCTAAGGACAACCGTGAACTGAAATCTGAGGTGATGATCATTAGTAGTAGCTAGTTTTAGTAGTTAGTAATAGATAGTTTTAGTTAATGAGTATTTAATACTTTTAAATAAGAAGTCCCTTTTACTGTTTTAGGATTGGCTAAGTACACCTTTTAATCGGAGAGAAAAAAAATATTTTATAAAAATATATACCTATTATTAGTTATAATCATCAAATATTTCATATTTCGGATGGCTGCCACATAGCAGGAATTCAGGCTAGTACTGATTTAAAGAGCCATCAATGTACCTTAAATCCTTACCAATCTTGTTCGATTTACACCAGAAACATCCAGAGTTCTGGTTTTAAGTATAGTAGTGATGACATTTAATTGGGTACAGTCAAGCTATGACTTCACTATACATAAACTACTTGTTTTTAAATAATAAGTGAATTGTAATAGAAATGTTATAAATTTAAAGTATTTCTAAGCTAAGATGATTGTTATTTGCCAAAGACGAGAAATTATGATCCAGAAACGAGAAGAACAATTGAGCTGGTACATTACAGTATTCCTCTAAATTCCACACCAATTTAAGTTGTTTAATGGAATCAGGATTTTGTCACTTCATTCTTAAGTGCTCACTTAATCCACGCAGCATTTTTAAGGAACTGAAACGTTTTCGGCTATGAAAAATGAACTTATTTTTTTAAAACTAAGTGTAAATCTCCTCTCTCTCCTCATTTTTAAAATTAAAGTAAATGGAAGTCATATATTAACAAAGAGATGTGTGTATACATTTACATTTTATGTAAATAAAGTACTATTTATATGCATAAATAAATTTTTGTGAGCAATTACATATCAATAACTGTATTTATATTTCCCGTCGGATAAGTACTTATAGGTACGTTGTACAAAAACTCTACTGCATTTACAATTTAGTACAATTTCGAAGAATTTATAAGCACACTATTACATACACTGAATATAATAATGATTTTAAAGTTTGAATTTTATAAAAGTTTTAAAGCACTGAAAAAAAAACTTATGATTCAACTTTCTTTTATTTTTTATACAAACATAGTGTAGTACCTAGATTTCTGAATGTTTGTTTAGAAAAAAAAAATACAATCTATGCATTGGAAGTTACCTCATTTTGTAGTGATAAAAATATCAGCACTGGGGAAGAAGTATACATTGAGGAAAGTGTGTACCAGAATCCTAAAATGACACAGTTTGAAAAGGTTGCAAATATTATTCTCTGTGACGCCTACAAAAAAAATTTTTATTTTCAATTTTTAAAATACATTCCCTTTGAATAAATTATATCCTTATATGGCCTTATGACTACGATACAGCTCAGCAAGAAATATATTTTTTTATAGCATCATTGTACAAGCTTTTACATAGTTTTAAATTTTATTTGTTTTAAAAATAGTAAAATTGTTGAAGCAATCGAATTTACTTATAAAATTTCTTCGACCATCTCGATCGTATGATTTGAATTTATTTATTATTGTAAAAATATAAGTTCATAAAAAAATAATAGGAATATTCTTAAGAACTGATGCATTGTGAAAATCACAAAAATACTAGGTGATAGTAATTGAAATTGCACTTCCCAAAAGGCTGTAAATAAGATCAACTGGCCAGAATCACCTGATATTTCATCTGAGCATACATGATATAATGAGAATCTGTTTTGCGAAAAATAAAATGCAACTCAATAAGTAGACCTATAGATAGCACTGTACAAGTTATTAGAGGCTGAAAAACGAATGCTGTAAAAGTTGAGAAAATTTTAAGATGTTACTTAAAAGATGTGACATGCGCACCACGAGTGATACGTGTTTTATAAAAATAAAAGTGAGAAAATTCAATTTCTTTTATTCTGCATCCGAGAAGAAAGTCATGACTCTTATCACTGAAAGATCGGGCTCTACTTGTAAAGTTTTTTACAAGAACGGTGTCTGCGCGGCCATTGCATTGAAGAAATTCTGGACTTAAAGACTTTAAAAAGCATCTCTGGTCCGATGATTGCATTTAGTTCGACTACGAGTAGTTCAAAGAAATTGGTTTATTAGTTGTGAAAGTGGCACAGGGAGGTTAAATCAATTGCTTCGACATCAGAGAAGGATGTGGCTACAGAAGTTGAAGAAGACTCAAGTAGTGCATTGGGAACAAGCAGTGCACGGAAAATTGTCCGTGTTTAAAACATGTATGTAAGACCGTTTCATGAAATTTTAAAAAATATCTTGCAATGATATCCATTCCAATTTGCAAATGTTTAGGAAATCTTGTTTTGGTACGTAACCAGGATTTGATTCTGGCTTCTCTACCAAAACAAGAAGCTTTCCCCTGCAATTTCTTGCTCGAATGGAAGTGAATAATGCATGGTCATGAAATATTATGTGCACAGACGAAACCCATTCCCATCTGCAAGGCTCTGTCGTTTGTTAAAATTGCAGAATATGGTAAAGACAGAATCCGTTCTAAATGCAATCATTGCCTCTTTATTCTCCGAAGGTCACTTTGTGGTGCGAGTTTACCGTAGCATTTATCACTGGCTTTTTCTTTTTCGAGGAGATTGTTCTTTCGGGTCTTGCCGCCTGTAAAGACAACGGGACACGTTATAAATCTATTTTTCGCAACCAAATAATTCCAGCAATTTAACAGCGCAGATGTATGGATAGCATAATTTTTATGCAAGATGGCTCTCCTTCGCACATTTCGAATTCAGTGTAGCTGCTCAGTATGCAGTTTAGAAATAATAGAATTATTTTTCGCCGACCCCAACCAGCTTATTTACAACTTTCCTTTATTGATGGTTTCATCGCTTTTTGCTTTTTCTACGGTTTTTGGCTTAGGGACAGTTACAGACCGATTTTTTCGAAACCAATTTTAGAAACCGATTTATAATTATTATCATGCAAGCAACAAGTACATATATTATTGCTCTATAAAATTAGTATAACTATTTATAAATGTTGGAAACATCTTGCCTTATTTTTTAAGATTTCTTTATATTAAAAAAATGATGCAAATGTTTGATTTCTTGTTTTTTTGTCATTATTCTTAAAATTTATAGTTATTATTCGAAAATGTTTTAAGGTAATGTATTTTTAAATAGTTACTTAAAAGTATTGAGCTGTTTCATTTCCGTTTAATCAGAAAAGAAATGTGAATAATTAGGCAGTTCAATAAACCACATTTTATCGTGTGTAAGGAGCCTTTTTTGATTTTTTGGCTTAAGTTTTCTAAACATAAAATATATCACAATACACTACAGTAAACTAGTTTTCACTCGAATTATTCCCAACTGCTTTTTTCATCATAAAATTAAGATATGCTTAATTTAGGTAATTTTAAAAACACATTATTTCCTTCAATATTAACATTAAGTTTGATCTTTTTTCAGTGTTTTGAAATTTTTTGTGGGTTTAGCATCAGACATATTTTGATTTAATTCACAGAAGAGTTATCTGTTTTGCCATGATATTGTTCAAAGTTCGTGAATTCATTTTCGAATTCAGCATTATTAAGGTTGTAATTCTTTGCCTAAACAATAAAAAGGTTTGGTTTTATTAACGGTCAACAATAGAAGCAACACGAACACACACACAATAAGGAGAATCAAATTAAAGTATTAGAGAATCTAACTAAGATTTCCTCTAATTTGTTAATTTTTATTTCTGCTCTTTTCGGAAGATTGAGTTCTAATTTTGTTACGGTACGAAGGTCCTTCCAAAAAAGTTACATAACTCCCCTAAGGAATGTCAGCACATCGCAACAAGAAAGTCGCTAGTTCAAAAGAGAGGAGAAATCAAAGACTTCTGAGCTGATATTTTGGTTCCCATTACGAAACTTTTTGTTGTGTAAGTATGCAAATAAAATGGCGCCTCAATTTGAAATTTACTCTAACGTTGAGAAACGTAAAACAATGCGATTTTCGATGGCAAAAATGCACACAGATACGGATATTCACAGTGAAATGTATGAGGTGCATGACTAATATTCAATGTCACATGCAACCGTAGTGAAATTGTGCCAGCAGCGTACAGAAAGCCTCCTACATTTGCGACGCCTAAGCTACGTTACTAGCTCGTATTTGATCGACAAATTTCACTCTTCGTAAAACATTCAAATAATCTGGCAGTTTAAACTTTTATTTAATCTTCCAGGAAAAATAACTCAAATATAAAGATACTTGTCACCACAGTGGAGCAAGCGTCAGCATGAAAATACTAATATTAAAAAAGTCTTCTTATCTCGCAAATAATTAACCGTATCCGAGTCAGTACTAAACGTATTAATTGGATCGGACTAAATCTCTGTTCACCGATCACCATTTCACACTAAACATCGTTTTCTATAATCTCATTTTTCTTAGCATAAGCTGGGGACTAATCTCGAAGTTCAAATCCTCCGATTCCTCTCTCTCTCTTACGGTACTAACACTTCAATATTAAAATCCTTAGAACTTATAAATGATATCTCATTAATCTTACTCACTTCATTCTAATTTGCTCAAGTCACGGCTCAATCACTAAATCAATTAACATCATAAGAAAGCTCCAAGAGATAAGTTGATGGGAAATACGTGCGCGAGAGACAAAAGTTATAACTTTGTCCATTAGAAAAGAAAGAGGAACGTCAAAAACATTGAACACAATACATCTCGTGCAGAAGATGAATGACATAATTCTCAATAATTTCAGGATAACCGACGCACATATTTCACAGAAATTAGATCGTATCCGTCGGCGGAGCTAAGTCTGTCACACGGCATTTCGCCAACGATGACCAAGTTAAGACAACTGTTCTATGCTGGCTCAGCTAGCATAGAACAGAACCTCCAGAATACCTGATTTGTCAAAGAATTGAATATTAGCACTGATTTCCGAAAAAATGCTTAATGTTGCTTGGTGATTATGATGAGAAGTAGTTTGGTACACGTAATTATATTGTATTTTGCTGTATTGCTTGTCCCAATAAAGTGTTATTGGTTTATAGTGTTCGAATTTAACTTGCTTTGTGAAAGTCCTTCAAATTTGTTACTGCAGCTCTTAGAAAATCTCGGTTTTTTTTTTATATAGGTTCTTTTTCTCTTGGCCTGATTACAAATATAGAACAACTTTCTTTTTTTTTTCAATGAAATACATTTAAATTATTTAGTTTCCAGTCATATATTAGGTACCCCGGTAGGAAGATCAAGTGACTCAAAAAAATAAATAAATCTAAATTTGTTGTATATTAAATTATATTAAAACACAACAAATTCTTGTATTAAAGTAAGTAAAAAAGGTACTTATCATATTCGTAGAAAGTACATCCTAATGAACTAGTGGTTCGTAAACATCTTTTATGAATTGGTAAATTGAGATTGAAAAGAACTTTTTTTTACTTGCATCAGGCATCTCTTGAATATGCTTAGTTCTGATCCATTCCTCTTTTTAGAATTAAAACATCATATAGAGGTGCCTTAAGAAATCAATCGTCACTTTTGTGTATTCTCCTTCCTCCGTGCTGTTTTTTTTTTTTTTTTCTCTATCCTTGAGTAAATATTCTTCTTCGATTAATAATTATCTTTGTTGAAACACAGATACTAGTTTGAATTTGACTTGAATCAATCTAGAGATTAAAGTTTTTTCTCCTAATTTTTCAAATATTATGATGAATAATTCTTACACTAATGTAATTCAGAATTTGGCCAAAGTATTTATAATTGCAAATTTTACAGTTAAAAAGTTAATTCGTTTAAAAGTTTTTCTAAAAATAAATTTGGAATCTATATTAATTGATTTTTATTTATCCTTTTATAAGTTTTGCATCAAAAACTATAACAAATAGTAAAAAATATTGTTTATTATTATTACATCTATTCAGATTATCGGAAATGAGGAGAATATAATTTTATTATTCCTGTTAACAATAATGTAATTATCTAACGTATTACATTGATAAATATAGTTTAAATTGCTTTGTGCCAAAAATTCTGTTGCTATAAGTCTTATTCTTATATTCTAATAATTCAGTATCATTTTCTATATCAATGTTAACAACTTTATGAACTTACACGTGTTAACTTCCCTACTTGGAGCCTGCCTCTAGAGGGCGTTCATTTTGTAAAGGGAGAGAGTGTGATGTCACACGATCCCCTCAGACGGGACATGATCGAATCTCCGAGAGGAGCTGTTGTAAACGAGCGGTAGTAAGAAGAATAAATATTGTTGTTGTTATACAACCCGATGTGTTTTTTTGTCTAAGGACAACCGATGATTAGTTTATGTTAGGTGATGATGATTAGTTTTAGTAATAGTTGATTATTAGTAGTTAGTTTTAGTAGTAGTTAGTAGATAGTAGTGAGTTTATAATAGTCAGAAGCGGGATATTTATTGAAACCCACGGTCAGACTGACATGTATTTTTGTAGGACTCTAACCTACCGGAACTGTGAAAGAAAATGTGCTAAGAAGTGATTTATTTTGAAATGTATTGAAATAGCGTTAAATATGTCGTACCTCTCAAAAGGACGTAAAAGTGACTTAATCGAGCTTGCGCTCGAATTTGACGAAATTGTCCCTTCGGATGCTACCTATGTGGCAATAAGGGACATCATCATAAAAAGTGAACTCTATGAAGAAACTTTCGCGAGAGGATGTCTCGAAAGAATAATTGAAGATAGGATTGAAAAAGAACAAAGGTTAGACAGAGATAAGGAGATGCAATACAGAGATAAGGAGATGCAATTTGAACTAGAAAAATTAAGATTAGAAAAATTAATAATTGAAAACAATAGAAGAAAACAAAGAAAAATCCAAGAGTACTATGAAAAACGATTTTAGCCTCAGCAGGAAAAGTTTGAATCTGAATTGAGAGAAAGGGACGAGAAGTTTACCGAAATTCAGAAGGAGAATGAAAAATTACCCGACGCTATAGGGTTACAGGATACCAGTATTGAAGAAAAAGTGCTTGTTGATGGAAGACGAGTTCAGTCTCAACAGGAAAAGTTTGATTCTGAACCGAAGAATAAAGAACAGAAATTATCTAGAATCCAGGAACGTAATGAAAAGTTAACGCAAGCCATACGGGAACAAAATGTCGTTAACAGAGGAAAAGAAGAAGCGTTATTAGCACCAGCGATGCTACCGAATGATAAAGAAAAAGTGCAAAGAGAAGTGCAACGGAAAATACAGACAGGAAATAAAGAGAACAGAAAAAGAAGACAGCAACGATGTCAAGAAGCATTCACACGTTTAGAAGGACAAAAATTAACTAGAGCTCAGAAAGCCAATGAGAAAATTTTAAAGGATAATACAGGAGAAAATATTCCTATTGATGGAAAGAAGGAAGCAGAGTTCTTCAAAACAGGCCCCATACCAAATCCGATACAGTTGGGAAAAGCTAAAGTCTTACGACAGACAATTAGGTGGACAATCGAACTCCAGTGGAGAGGGTCCCCCTCTCGAAAGTGAAAGGAAGCTCCGTTTGACCCAGGGGGTTCGGACACCTGCAAAGTTACGCAGCTGAAGAAAATAAAAAGAGAGAGAGAGCAGAAGGGCAAAAAGAGGATCGCAAGTTCGTTGATCAAGAGGGATGGTCATTACAAAGCGTGGGAAATTTTGAAGGCCGTATAAACGCCAGGAAACAGACCCTACTCCCCGAAGCCGACAGTGAGAGAAAACTCCCGCACCCACTTCTTCAACCAGAGGTTACCGAGCAATGGACATTTACTGACAAAGAAGAGACCAAATTTCAAGGAGGAATCAGGTCAGTGCACTTCGGGAATGTGTTTTCCCCCTCCCTTTGGATCCGAATGGGTGAGAGAAATTTTTTTTTATTTCTTTTTAGAGGGGCTTTTGCTGTGACAAACAAGGGGACTATAAACTATTATTTTGCAAAGAACTTTTTTAAAACAAAATGAAAACAATTATTTTGTATTAAGAATTAATTAACAGTTATTTCCTCATGGAACATTAGAATATTTTAAGGACTGAGTATTTAAGGAACTTTTAATTTGATTATCTTCGAAAAAAAAAAACTATTGATTGAATGTTATTTTTAAGATGTATTTTATTAATTTAGTTTTTGACAAGGATAAGTAATTTTAAATATATCAACGATGTTTTATTTTGATTTCATTATTTTGAAACAGAAATTGTATATTTTGTGTAAGAATTTAAAGCTAATGAATGTGCTAGCTTTTAATGTGTGTTTATGGATTAAACGGTTTGAATCTTAAGTGTGCCAACAAATGTTTTTATGTTTATGTGATCTTTTAAGATGAGAAGAATAATTGATATTTCAAGGTAATATGCTCGACGAATTTTTATTTTGTAATGCTGTAAGAGTATTTTATTATATTTTGTGATAATTAGGAATATAATTTTGTAAGGATTTTGGAATATATTGAATTAGAAATGTAAAGATTTAGGGATACAATTTTGTAAGGATTGATTTAGGAATGTGCTTTCGTAAGGATTTTAGGAATGTGATTTTGCAATGATTTAGGAATGTTTTGTTATATTTTGTAATGATTAGGATTATATTTTTGTGAATATTTAGGAATATAATTTTGTAAGGATTTATTTAGGAATGTGCTTTAGTAAGGATATAAGAATGTGATTTTGTAATGATTTAGGAATGATATTTTTGTAAGAATTCTTAGATTTGTGTTTTGATGATTGTGTTATGTTAAAGAATTTCTTTGTTACATGTATGAACCTTTTTGAGTCTATAAGAGTTAAGCATATTCTATGAAAATGAGAATATCGAAAGGAGAATTAATATTTTAAGTATGTAAAAATTTAAAAAAAAAAGAGGAAGAAAAAAAATTAATATTTACAACTGTATGAATTAATCTTTATGAGAATACAGACATTCGATATTTTGAAGTATGAAAATAGTAATTGTCAGATATGAGTACTTTTTTAAATTTTTATGTTGCCATTGATGTTTTAAATTAGATTTGATAAAAAAAAAATATGTGTATGAGTTCAATATTTTGAAATATGAATTTTGTGTTGTTATCTCAATATAAATATAAGAATGTGTTTATGTAATTTTTTAAAGAAAAAGGAGCTGTGATGTGTATGTAGAACTCTAAAAGATGTTGAGAAGTAGTATTTTAAAGTGTTTTGGTAATTGTAGTATTTTGTTATGAAAGAGAAATAATATTTGAACTGTATGATAACTAAGATTTTTGTTTTGAAGCCTTAAATTAGAATTATTACTTAAGAGGAGAAAGATTTTCTTTATATTTGCGTTGTGGAATGAAAGATAATTTGTAGTGAAATGTAGATATAAGGATGATTATGTAAAATGATTTGTGCAGGATTATTGATATTTTATCTGTATACGGTAATTGATATTTGACGTTTTAAATATTTGAGGAATTTAAGTATTGATGTTTGTGTGTAATTACTGGTATTTGCTATTTTAAGTGTTTGAGGAATTTAAGTACTGATGTTTGTGTATAATAATTGATATTTGCTATTTTAGGTAATTGAAGAATTTAAGTATTGATGTTTGTGTATAATTTGATATTTGCTATTTAAAGTGTTCGAGGAATTTAAACATTGATATTTTGTGTATGATAATTAATGGTTTTAAGGTGTATCAGTTATTAATGATTTTGTGTTAATTGAAACTGCACAATTGGGACAATTGTATATCAGGTTGGCCGAACTGTTAACTTCCCTACTTGGAGCCTGCCTCTAGAGGGCGTTCATTTTGTAAAGGGAGAGAGTGTGATGTCACACGATCCCCTCAGACGGGACCTGACCGAATCTCCGAGAGGAGCTGTTGTAAACGAGTGGTAGTAAGAAGAATAAATATTGTTGTTGTTATACAACCCGATGTGGTTTTTTTTGTCTAAGGACAACCGAGAACTGAAATCTGAGGTGATGATGATTAGTTTTAGTAATAGTTGATTATTAGTAGTTAGTTTTAGTAGTAGTAGTAGTGTAGTATTATAATACACGATAGTACAATTACACTCAGGAATATTGAAAATAGCGCACAAAAAAGATAGCTTCGTATTGAAATGAAATTTAACACACATAACGATACAGATCAATTATTCATTTGATACCAAAATCAAGACAGAAAAATGCAGTGTGTACAATTAGACAAATACCGTGCAACTTCAGTAGTGCGTCGGACAGTCTCCTGCTGCACTACATGGCGTATCACGACCCATGAGAGATTAGATTAGACAGGGATATTGTCCTGAGGCAGATGGGCCTACAAATCTCTAACAGCTTTCCCCAACTTATGGACAGAGTGACGTGGTGACATCTAGCGTTTCAGTGGGTTCTACAAATACCGTGTACGGGTTAAGTCCGGGAATAGATCGGCCTTGGAAGAGTCTGAACATGGCATAGAAAGTCTTGTACGCGGATGAGCGTTATCTTGCTGAAAAACCACCCTTGGAAGACCAAGAGGAAAGATAACATGTGATATCAATTCGCTTATTCTTAATACCACTTTTTGGTCATTAGATTTCATAATGTTAAATTTTAACTACCTCTATTTTTTTTAAAATATCGATATCGCATTACTTAATAAATAAAAAAAATATTTTTATTTTAGGAAGAAAAAAAATAAAATTAAGAACTTGAAAGAAAAAAAAATATGTGTCTCTTTCCTTCTTCTCATCCATTTTTGCCTCCTGCTGTGCTCTGCTACCTGCGTCCACACAATATAATCTGTCTGTTTTCTTCCATCTCAATGTTTTAAAATGAAACAAGAGTAAAGTACTTGTTTCGAAGAACAAGCTTCTCTTACTCTGGTTGGTACTCGAAGAACTATTTGATTGTTGTTTGATATCAAATAATATTATCAAAATAACGATGACCCTTTAAAATTCCACGTTCCACAATTAGAGTGCACCGGCTATGATAGGCAATTGTCCCCCAGACCATTACGCCTGCTGATGAGTACTGTTTTGCGCGACAACGGGTTGGGACTGTACTGTTCACTATGTAGTCTCCACAACCATACGCGATCATCATTTGTCCCCCAAATGAAGCGGGAATCGTAATTAAACACCATGTTTGTACCAATATGTGGCATTCTGTATCGTTCCTTTTTGGTACCAGAAAGATTCACAGTGGGATCCATGTGCGCTTGCTGCTAGATACTTCGTTCCTCTCACCTCGTCGTCTTCCTGGTCTCTCCAGACCCAGTTCTCCGCAAGAGGGTAATATCTCATGCTTACTGCTCCCAACATATTCCCACGGTACACTCGGAAATATCGACTTGTCGAGCAACTACCAAACCAAACCGACTATTTTTGTCGGGGAACATAACCCTCTCGGGCTTTAATCCCCTGTGAATTAGCTATTATTTGAGGTGAGACTGAATTTTGGTTTTACACTTGCCCAGAAGTTAAGATTTAGATATTAAGATAATAAAATAAAATTACAGTGCAATAGCTTTTTGGAAAATATGAAATTAATTTTGAAAAATATGCTGAATATATATTATTAATATTAGAATATCACTAGTTGAAGTACTAGTGTTGTTTAAATTAATCCAAAAGAGAAGATGGTTGAAATTCATGAGTTTAGGTTTAGGATATTGTAGCAGTAGTTTATTGGATTCCTGCTTGCTTGTTCAGTCTGGTCGCAGTGAGAGCGCACTCTGTGATTGGTCAATGGTGTGGTGTGTTAATTCTGTATATTTAGGTGGGTGCATAGGGGTGAGATTTTGTGAGGAGTGTGCTTGTGTTACCAGTGTTTTTATAATATAAGTGAAATTAAAGAATTAAAATTTCTCGTGGTCTGTGTAGTAGTGAGTTGTTTCTGAGTGGGGTGTACTTTTCTATTTCTTGAATGGTTTTATTGCTCGAGGTATCAATTTTTTGGTAGAAATTTCCTGATAATTTTTTAATGAAGTTTTAAGTGTTGTAAGTTTAATTGAGTATCTGATGTCTGTGTTTCTCATGTACCAGTGTGCTCTTACAATCATTCTAATGGTGGAATTTTGGGATTTTTCTAATAATTCCAGTGTTGTGTCAGCACAATGCGACAAGACTGGGCTAGTATAGGTCAGGATAGGTCTTAGTATCAGGGTGTAGATAAGCAATTTATTACGTCTACTTAATGTAGATTTACGCGAAATAAGGGGGAAAATATTATTTACTGCAGAATTGTACTGCTTTTTAATTTGTAGAACGTGTTGTTTAAAAGTGAGTTTTTTTATCCAACGTTACACCAAGATATTTGGTGTCTAGAGACCAGGGTATATTTCTGTTTTCCAGAAAAATGTCTGGTTCTATTTTTCTGTAGTTTCTGGAGAAGAAGACGGCCTCTGTCTTGGAAACGTTCAGGGTTATTTTCCAAGTAGAGTACCATGCTTCTAGTTTCTGTAGGTGTTCGTTTAGTGCTTGGCCTATTTTTGGTGAAAAGTAGTGTCTTGCTAGTATCGCAGTGTCTTCTGCATACATGCATATTTTTGTATTTTGATGTTTAGGGATGTCATTCACGTAGTAATTGAACAAAGTGGTTGAGAGGATTCCTCCTTGAGGGACTCCAGCTTCAACTTTTCTTAGATTTGATGGTTGTTCATTAACGGTGACTTGAAAGCTTCTATTGCGTAGATATGAGTTTATTATTTTTACGAGATATGCAGGGGTGTGGTAGTTGATCATTTTGAAAATTAAACCTGTATGCCAGACTCAGTCAAAGGCTTTTTGGATATCCAGGAAGACCGCACCAGTATTTTGACTTTTGTAAAATCCAGTCTTGATGAATTCCACTACTCAGAGCAGTTGGTGGGATGTGGATAATTTCGGGACGAATCCATGTTGTTCGTGGATGATGATATCGTGGTCTTGTAGAAATTTTGATAGTCTATTGTGGATTATTTTTTCGGCTAGTTTGCTGAGGATTGGTAATAAGGAAATTGGTCTGTAGTTTTCTGGCCGGGTAGGATCCTTACCCGGTTTCAGGATAGGGATGACAACAGCGGTTTTCCAGGAATCCGGGAAGTAACCGAGATCTAGCATATTGTGAATGATGTTTCTTAGTTGAAAGATGCAGAGGTGTGGCAGGTTTTTTATCATTTTATTGGAGATGCCTTCTCTCCCTGGTGCTTTTTTGATTTTAATTTTCTTTATATTATCTACAATTTCTGAGACTAGTGGTGGAGGGTAATCCGGATTTTGGAAATTTTCTTCATTTTGTAGATAGTTATGAACGACATCCTTTACGTTCTCGTCGTGAATAAGTGTGTTTATGTCATTTAATTTGAATTGGTTTTGAAGTGAATCTGCCAAAATTTCTGATTTTTCAGTGTTACTAAGTGCGATACTAGCTGGGCCTTTAAGGGCGGAGATAGGAACTCGCTTTTTTCTGAATGCTTTGGCCATACCCCAAAGGTTACCGCTTTCAGCACTCAGGTTTTCAAGCGTGTCTTCCCATTCTTTGTTTTTGTGTAAGTGCACTTTACGCCTAATTTCGTTTTGAATTATGTTTAAAATTTCTTTATCGGCAGGAAAGCGGGTGAATTGCCAGGTTTTTCTGGCTTTGTTTCTTTTTCTGAATAAATCCCGAAGTTCCTGTCCGATGAAAGTCTGTTTGCTAGTATTTATGGGTTTTGAGGTGATTTTATGTGCACTTAAAATGTTTTGTGTAAGTTCTGCGACTCTTTTTTCAATATCCTCTCTGCTGCTTGCTTTGGGGAGTGTGAATGTGTTGATTGTGTTTTCTAGCAATGTGTTTTTGAAAAGAGCCCAATATGTACGAACTTTTGGTTCAGGGAGTTCGTATCTACTCTGTGTGTCGAAATGGATCAGCACAGGGTTGTGATCGCTACTTAACTCCGGTACCGAGTGAATTTGAGCGGGCCAATGAAAGTTCTTGGTAATTGCTATGTCGATGATGGAGGCGGAGTTATGTCCGTAGCGTGTGGGTGTGGGCGGGGCTAGGATTTCTAAGCCGTTTTGATTGGCAAAATTTCTTAATGTGTTACCTCGAGATAAATTATAAGTGCTGCCCCAGCTAGTGTCATTAGCATTAAGATCTCTACAAATTAATAAAATCGGCCCTAAATTTTGAATAGTCTGAATATCCTTTGATACTAATGAGGCTCTAACAGATGGTAATATATACATTGAGGTAACGAGTAATGGGTTTCCATCTGTTGGGGTGAGTGCAACAATGGTTGCTTCTGCACCGTTTAGTGAGGGTGTTGAGATTTGGTAGTGTGGGAGAGGCTTTTTAATTAAAATTGCAGTGCCGCCGTAGGGTTTATTGGTCGTTGCAGTGGGTGTTCTATCGTTTCTGTGTATGGTGTAGTTAGGCATAGAGAATTTCATAAACGGTCCTAGGTGTGTTTCTTGTAAAAGAATCAAATCTGGGAAGTGCTTATCAATAAAGTGTCGCAATTCAACATCACGACACTTTACCCCTCGGGCGTTCCAGGTAACCAGTTGTCGAGCAACTCAGCGCAACTAACAGCCAGGTTCCTCTTAAGCGCGCTTACCTGTGTAAATATCTTCTCTCAGGTGTACATGACACCGGTCGCTAACTAAAGGTATCCTGAAATAGGAATGTGATCGTTATGGTTATGAATCTGAAACTATGCCCCGGTTTGTACAGGATTCACTGCCTGATATCAGCAAAAGTATGGGATGGGTATCCATGCCATTGGCACCAGAGTTATGAATCATTTTCTTATCAGATATTATAAAAACTACTCTGCAAAGTCTCGTGATTGTAGCTCGCGCCTTTCTTGGTACACTAATTTCTGTGTTTCAGAGTGCATTTCTTATCATCCAAACTAACCTTAAGTCTTTTACCAAACTCTTCACATTTCACTTCTTTTAAAATAACATAAAATCTTATAAAGGAATAAAATAGCTATTTAAAATAATAATACTAAATCCTCAAACACAACGTAATCAAAACGCTACACTTTTGACTCAAAACACCTATAATAATAATAGTATATATATGTAGTGATTTAACTTTAATTCATATTAGTTTCTCATAATAATATTTTAACTTCCTAATTTTTCACATTCTCTCATTTAAAAGTAAAACGTTCATTCTTATTTCCTGATACCATTCCATTTTAACTTTAATTTATGCAATCAGGTGTTCTTAAAAAATTCGCTGATAATGCTGTTCTCAGGCTTCAGACTAGTAGGGATGATCCCTACCTTATTTTAGGTCTGCGCTTAAATTCCCTCAAAATCTCTGCATACATTCCGCATGTTCTATGACACTTATAGTAAATTTTCCCTATTATATAACCAAAAATACAGTGAAACCCCTCTTTTGCTTTGACACTCTAGCTGGTATAATCTTTATCTAACGGCTAAGTTGTGAATACCACCGTGTGGAAATGGCCTCTCTCCGCTACAATAAAATAATTACTTAAAAATAAAATTGTCTTCGACTATTTTTGAAAATTAAATAAGTACTATTTAAAATATTTAAAAGAAGAATTTAACATTATATAAAAATCAGCTGGCAGGACAGTTACTTAAAATAAAAAATAATAAAAATTATATATATATATATATATATATATATATATATATATATATATATATATATATATATATACATATAGTAAATCGCAGATACCAGTTTTAAAACCTGTAATGTTTTGTATATGATCCGACCTTTTTTGATAGTGTATTCAAGACTTAGTTTATTTTTCATTCCATTTAAGTATTACGAAAAATAATGCACTTAGCATTTTTTCGTGCGTAATTCAAAAACATGATGGTTATGTAGAAAGTTTTTACCTAAAAGATGTTTCGTTCATCAAAAATAACTCATTCTTACCCTGTGACTACGGACATTTATAATTTACTTTCAAAAGTAGTTTCTCTCACATTTGAGGATGATTATGAGAATTTGCGTAAAAGTGGTGCCATTCTGCACTAACTTAATTTTCATACTTCACGATCCAATTTTTCTAAGTCTATCACATAGAAAAATGAAAATTGATTTCAGCTTTATTTGTGTCAGGATTCTTACTTACTCTCCGTGTTTTCGAAGTTAAATGGAGATGAATTTCAACTAGACTGTAATCCTTAGTATATGAAATCAGAATTACGTTGTGTAGCTTCAATAAGACGATATGTAATGTTTTTACGCGTCCGGCTTATTTCTTTTCTTTTCTTTCTTTCTTCTTTTGAGTCGAGGGTTCAAGCTTCCTCCCATTGGCCTAGTATGGAAGTTAGGCGAGAGATATGTCAGCTTAGGCGTCATCCTCGTCACTTGACCGAGATTCAAAATTACGAGGTCCGCAGCCAATAGCACTTCCATCTCCAATTGAGACGTACGACCGTTTCATTTATTTACTACTGTTTTCAGTATAGTTTTGAATTTTCTCGACGGGCCTTTACTAGAGATTCCGGCTTTGTGCTCATGATTGAACACCACTTGCCGTTTCCATCACTGGCTTTTATTTTTATTTCTTTTTTATTCTTTGAGTGTTCAACATTTACATTGACTGGAATAATTTGATTTTATTTCTACTACATTTACATCTTCTGGATTGTCAGTGTAATTATTATTTTTTAAGAATTTTCTTAAAAATAAGACTGTTAGTGTTGGCGATATTTGTATATTCTCGAAATTGAATTATGGAAAATTTCCTGGAAATCAGCCTACTTGTGATGAGCCTGTTCCAGCCAATCCAACTGCCGAAGGAATATAAATTTATACATGGAAAATTAATTATTTTTGGAACATTGTTGAGTAAATTAAAGATAGGAAAATTTAAACCAATAAAGGAGAAATATCTCGTTATGTCATTTCCATTTTCCAGTTATCAAGTTATACCATTGTAGGCCAGGTAGTGGATCCCTAATTCCCTCCATATGAAATTTATGGCGAGAATCACTTCTTAGGTTGTACCGGGATTCATGATTGAAGAGAATGGTCGCCCATTTATCAATGCCCCAATCTCTATTAGCTCTGCACCATTTTAAGCTCACTCTCCTGTTTGCAGAACTGAGAGGGACGCAAACAACAGGCAAACAGCTCTCTCTCTCTCTCATGAAGTCTTCTAGAAACAGTCACCCTAGAAACTTGGGTTCTTGTGGCCGCATACAACTCATGAGAGACCTGAGAAGTTTTAGCATCCCTGTTATGCCTCGATATGATGGACAAAAGGAGATCTTCTCTGGCCGTCGTGGCTCTTTGACAACCTTGTCCAGGTTTTCTCTCGACGGATCCGGTGTCCTGAAATTGTTTCCATAGGTTCGACGCGAACTCTGGGGGTTAAATCGAATTCTCTGCAAATCTGGATTTGAGACTGGCCTGCTTCTAGCCTACACACAATTCTACACCTCTTTCCATCATAAAAATTTTGGTCGTTGCTCAGCTTTAACGTTTGAATTTTAATTTAAGCGATTGCTGCATAAATACACCATGAAATTTGACGAAATATTCTTTCGAACGAAATGCGGATTTTGGCATGCGTACTTGTTCGTTTTATAAATCCTGTTTTTCGACCAGTTCTGCCCACATTCACGTATACTCTTGCATATTCGACGTACGAGATTCTAATCTTTGTTTCGAAACAGTATTTTTAAATTTTGTACATTTATTTTCATGAAATTCAACAAAATATGCAAATCTTTTTAATTTTTAACACCGGTGTATCTACGCACTTATGTATACACAATACCAGTTTTTAAGTTTGTAAAGTTCTACATATAATGCGATCATTTTTGATAGAGTATACAAGACCAAATTTTTCTTTCTAATAGAGTATCACGAAAAATTAATACACTTTGTATTTATTTCGTGAATGTGTAAGAGAAATTAGTAGTGGTAGTTATACATAAGTTTTCTTCTTTTTCTTAAATTCACTATGCTCACCAACTGACGAATTTTTTGTTCTTTTTTGTGCGGCGCTTACGGTTATATATACCTATCTCTTTCATATATTTGAGGAATTAGTGGTAATTGGAATAAAAGATTTACTAATATCTCCAGTAATGTGAATTTGATAGTTCATGATTCAGATTTTTCAAAGTCGTCATATAAAAGAATAAAAATGCCTTTAGTTTCATCTGTACTATGTGCCAGGACTCTCAAACTATTTGTTTTCGAAGTTAATAGAAAGAAATTTCAATTGAACAGCTGTTTTGAATTATGAAATTAGAATTACGAATTCTAACCCCCCAAAAAAGGTTAAGTAACATTGTTTCTTCTTTAACTGTAAGTAAAACCATTTCGGTGGTCTAATGTTTTCGTCCATTTGGCGGGTTTTGGATCGACCTTTCGTGATGACGATTTGAACGATAATCTTAGGTTTTGAATCGCTATCGTCGTATTAATGAATAAAATAGAAGCTGTTTATCAATATATTTGAATTACGAATTGAAATGTGTTTTAGACATCTTTTCCATGTTTCCAAGCATTTCAAATAATAAGAGTCACTGTAAATATACATTTTCAATAATGCAATTGTAGATAAGAAAAAATAAACCATTACATTGCGTCTCATGATTGGTGTCTCATAATGAAAAATTCTCTAATTTGTTTGTTATAGTAATGAAATTCTTTACAAAAATGAATATCAAATGTGATTCTATAACGCACCAAATATTTTAAAACATATTAAAAAATCTTAATATATTTTTAAAAGTATTTCCTGTTGTGTACTTACATCGAGATTTCTCCTCAAGTTTAAATAATGTCTCTACAGAACTAGTGTTTATACGTAAATGTAAAATTAGTGATTTGTCATGTGAATTTCTGAAAAGAAACATTGAAGGAGAGAAAAAATTAAAATTTGATGTAGTTTCATCTTTTCTGAAAAAAATATATCAAAAACGTTTTTAGTTAAGCAATAAACCATTAATTATTAAATAACCAAATCTCTAAGAGCGGACATTTAATACATGACAAGGCACTCTTACTTATATATAATAATAATAATAATAAGAGAGGACGATGAAAAATATAATTAAGATAACATGGCATTTACGAAAACATTGAATTTCAAAGAGCTTTCGAATTCAACAAATGTCATTTTAAGAAAGATAAATGTGAAACACTAAGCAAGAGAAAATACTCTAAATGACTCAAAAGATAGAATGAATAACTCATATTTCTTACATGATATACCAATTCAATTCAAAAAACATTTTTTTTGCAAAAAGTTAGCTCTTATTTCCTGTTTAACAGAGAATGGAGGATGAAAATTTTCAGTATTCAAATTTACGTTTTCTTTTATTTTACATCTCTGATTCTTTTAAAAAAGGAATGACATTTCGTATAGAAGCAAAAATTATGATAATCTCGGAGGAAATGAATACCTGGACGCGGATGGGCGATTGATTTCATAGGGCACCTGGGATGCGAAGCGACTTTCAAGCTCGTATATTTGGAAAGGTGGAATTTAAGCTGACTGTAGAAAGTAGAGCTTTTATGTTGAAGATGATGCTCTGCTAGTGGTTCAAGAAATTTGATGAGAAGCTTAGCGTTCGTTAGGTGGATGGAAAGCTGCAATTTGATTGGCGGAAGGAAGTGGCTTTGTGGGATGAATATTTGGAATTGTAGACGAAATAATAACATATCTCTGAAATAAGAAAATAATGCTTGCAAAAACTGAAGTTATAAAATGACCTGTAAAGCAAGCTGTCGCTTACTATATTTTTTCGTTGTTCTATTTTGTTACAGTGCCTTCTAGCGGATGTTGTATGATTTAAATAATAATATATTAGCAAGTTAATCAATGTGAAAGTATTATTTGAGATAATACTCTGAAAGAAATAATACATTACCATTATTATACTTTTGGGAATTCGCGTGTCTGTTAAAGTCGGTTTGGTTAACGATCATAATCATGAAATCGGTAACCATCATTAAGTAAGGTACCACTGCATTAAATTTTAATCTTTTGAGTTGGATTTCCTATGCTAAGATTTTTTTTCCATTTCTTGCATTGTATTTTAATAGATACTTTAGAATTACAATTTCAATTGATTAAGGGACTTATTACAAATTAATAAATGAGTAGATCTGTCACGATCATGTCACGCGAGGATGAGTTCATTACGTACCACTAATATATTCGAAAAATGTTGAATACAAATTCAAACACACACTTTTTGATGTTTTGACTTCTTTGTTTATTCCCATTACCTCTCTCTCGTGAAAAGCTGCAACTTTATGTTGTTCTAAGCGTTTAATATAAATAATAACAAAATTTTGAATTGAGATGGATTCCACTGTGTGATCTAATAGGGTTGTTTTCTATGAAGCCACTTTGCAATTGTGTGATTTGATGCGTTGTTTATTGATACTTAAAAGGCTCGCTTCGAGTGATTCCGAAAGTAAGAATCGATGAAAGCCCCCTCTTTTGGGAGGGAGGAGGGGGCGTTTCTTAGGGCGAACGAAGTATTCATACAATACTGGTCATATGGAGTAGAAGTAAATAGTTCTCTTGTAAAAGAAAAATACAAGCTTTATTTTTCTTAATTTTCATTATTTCGCTTGATTTGAAATTGGGAACTTCTTAGATGCTTTTAATTTTTTCAATTTTGCTCAAATTTCTTCCATTTTCTTATATTTATGTTTTGACAACTATCATGAACTTTGAATATGACGTCACAGGGTAATAAATATTTCCTCTATATATTAAAGCAAGTTTCCTCACCCACAATCGGCTCACGATTCTTCCTCTATCTCCCACCCCTTTCAAAACTAGAGAAAACGAGAGTAATTTGATCTGTGTCATCCTTTTACACGTCCCTAGTAAAGGGGAGGGAGTAAAGAATCCAACTTATGGTTACTTCTCGCCCTCATAAAGTAACTCAATGGATTTCTGTCCTTCGTGAGTCTAAATTGCCCTTCCGTCTTGTTCAAGTGTTTGAAAGCTATCCCAAACTGGGAAGAAACTTGTTTTTTTTTCACTTTTTTAAAAATGATCATTCTACATATTCGATAAAATTTTTTTCACTTCTTTTTTCACGCCTGCTAATTTCAAAAAATGCGTTTCATTTGATTAATTAAAGATCGATAATGCTAGAGAAATACCTGCATCGTTTACTGAATAGGAAATATTCCAAACTTTGTGCATACTGCTTAATTACATAAAAATAAATTTTTATATAATAAAAAGTTGTATGCAAAATGTTACAAAGAACAGATTAAGCCTTCCAAGGTCCTTTTTTGTAATTATTATTATATTACTCTATTATATATAATAATTAAATAAAACGAAGAACTATCGAGAAATGGGCAATAGTAAGCTTTACCGATACTAAAATTATAGGATACTATAAATTATTAAATTGTATATATTTAAGCTATAAATGTAGTTAAATTTGAAGCAAACGATTAAAAATTAAAAAGTGATCTTGGTTTGCCAAAATTGATTCATCTAAAAAAATTCCCTTTGGGAAGCTAAAAGGCTTATACCTGATCAGAACGAATTGCTGTAATGTATGCCAGTTTGCAGTTGTATTAATTGAAATAATTATTAGAATTTTATTGATGATGATTTTGCATCCAAATCTAATTGCCCGAATAGGGAAGACAATTTATACCAAGGCTCTTGCTTTTAGTAGGAGTTTGATTTTTATAATGAAAAGACAAAAATTGTAATATATATTTATTTTATATTTCTATAGCTCTCGTTTTGCTTGTAGTGCAAAGTTAGTAAAAACTAAACAAAATCAAACAAATTATATATATATATATATATATATATATATATATATATATATATATATATACACTATTCATTTTCTTATAAGATTTTATTTGGATTACTCTCATATTGAGAACAAAAGTTTTAAAATCATTACCTTAACTCAACTTTTGTTTTTAGTGAAACAATAATCTATAACAGAGAATACAATCTTTTACACATTGGGAACGCTTTAAGCATTCCGTTTCCTTAAAGACACCTCTTGATCAAAGTGCAGAAAATATAGGATATCAAAGCTTTAAATTACTCAAATTAATAAAATTATTACTGCATGGTTTTTTTTCACCACAACACAAAAATCTTAATAAGATAATGAATTAAAATGTTGCAAATGGCATTTTTTGTTTTTTCAAAATGTATTCTATAAATAAATAAAAAAAATATTTTAAATTAAAACAAATTCATCAAAAATAAAAATTATAATGACTTGGCTGTGATTGTTTTTTATTTCAAAGTATTTTAACACCAGGAATAATTTATGAAATCTGCACCCTAATGTCCTGTACAGTACCCAATCTGTTTTTGCATTTTGTTTTTGTCGCAGCGTACAAAGAGAAAATGTTTTCGCAATAGGTTGAGACAAATGGCATTAGATGTTTCACATGTTGAAATATAAGATTTTGTTTTAGCCATAAAATATTTATTTATACTTATTTTTTATAAGCAAACTGCATTTAAGAATGCAAAAACGAATGTGTATAAAAATTAAAATTTTACTAAAATTTTGGATAAGAAAAAAGTGATTCCTTGCGGAAAACCTGTCAAAGTTCCAAGGAATCTTAGGGTTCCTCGAACCCAGGTTGAAGACCTCTGATCTATAACAATGACTTACAAAAATTTAATGTAATGATAATTTTAGTTTGTTATAGGAAATCACGTTACTGTTTCATTAACATCACATGTATGTGTCAAATACTCAAGAAAGAAGCTTATAAAACAAAAGAATAATTAGTATGCATGTCAAATATTAGTATTAAAAAATACAAAATTTGTATTCTATTTCCAAATCAAAGGCAAAGAAACTAGAGAAATGGGACAATGAAAGTACAGTTTCAGGTGTTGTTACCTTTATCAAACCTCGGTAAATTTTTCTGAAGTCAGTCGCTAAAAAAATCATCATGTTACTCTAGTACGTCATTTACGCAAACAATTAAATAACAAAATCTAAGCTTTAATAAATAATACTTTTTCTAAAAATATAGTGCTATAAAATAAGAAAAAAGAATAAGACAAAATATGGTAACTTAATTTTATGAACTTTGTGTGAGAGCAATATTCTAAGATACTTCATACAATCTTAATCTACATTTATATTCAAAAAATAATTAAATCAACCTTAAATTATAAATTTATCTCAATCAATGGACTTTGTCCACACAATCTCATCGTAATAGAAATGTGTACGAACAAGTTGATAGATTTGAACGAAACAAGTACTTGTTTCGTGTTAGGATTATTTCTAAAGAATCACAGTTATTTATTTATGTTTTGGCATTGAGACTTAAAAAACCAATTACTGGAAAAGAAGAGAAGAGGAAGATAAAATATCAATAAGCATCCCTACCATAGTAAAAATGCAAATTTTCTTTTGCATATATAGTTTGGTGAAATCTCGGTTTCATATCTTGAAAATACAATTCTATAAAAATTGAAAAGTTCTATGTAAAGTTTTGCAAAGAACATATTTAGTCTAACAAGGTGGATCCACATAAAACAATAGCCCCTTTGGTGGCTAATAATAGTAAATCAATATAAAAATCATTTGACCACAAAGCCAAACTAAAAATATATAGTTTGAAATCCTCGAGGCAAAAAAAAAAAAAAAAAAAAAAAAAGATAAAAAAAATGGAAAATGGCTGCCTCACCGTTTAAAATTCTAATTAATATCAATTATTTTTAGTCCGTTTTTGATTCTGGTTTACATATGATTTAAGGTAATACATGAATAGATAAGTAAATAAAATACTTAATTTTCCTATTTGTTTCACTTCAATCCACTAAAAAAATTGGGGGAAGTTTATAACGATATATTTTTTGAAATTGAGTTCATTAATGGTGAAAGCAGGTGTCAGACGCTTATTACATATACTTTATTTCAATCGAATAAAAAATTCAAGGGAAAATTATTATGATGTATTTTTGAAAATTAAGTTCGATTCTATTGAAAATAGGCATAAAAAAAGAAAAAAACCATGATAAATTTTTGAAAAGTGGTCAGGTACGACATTTATAGGGTCTAGAATACAATAGCCCCTTGGGTAGCTAATATTTATTGGCTGAGATTCATTCATATAATATCCATTTAATAATTTTTATTCTGCATTAGTTAATAGACTAAAAAGAAGGTAAAAGCTAATACGAGTTCGAAATCTTAAAACAAAATTTGTAAGGATTGAATATTTATTGGAGTCGCAATTGGAAGAAACACGAGAGCTATTTATTGTTTTTTAAATTTGAAACACGGTGGCGGTTCTAAGAAAATAGGCCTCGAACCTTCGGTTTGACTAAAACATCACTAGTCACAAAATAGCGAGCATAACCATTTGGTTACTCCAGACACTGTTTCAACGCTGTAAAATAATGTTTCCGTTCTTGAGAAATATATTATCCATGTAAAATTGTTCACATATCTAAGAAACAGAAAAATTTTAATATAATAATTTTTTTCTCTAGATTCTTCATTTAATCATAAAAATTCGATACAATTTAATCTGAGTTTTTAAAAATAGTAATAAATGGTCACACAAATAATTTATGTATATGTAAATTCAATTTTATCATAAAAATTTGAACAATTTTCCTTTAGTTATAATACATAATTTAAAAAAAAAAATTCTTCTTTCTCTCTCTCTAAATAACGTATCTAAATTTCAATTATTCCTTTTAATAATTAATAAAGTAATTTGTATAGTGTGTTTTTTTATGCTATTTTACTATACTCAGTAAAATAGCATAAAGAAAGGGATTACTTTTTTTTAAGAAATCGTATATGAAGCTTACTTCTTAAACACTGTGAAATACCACATAGATATCTGTACAGCAAGCTAGACAAACTTTCAACGGATATGACGCAACTATAAATAAAGCTTCAAAGGGGGAATCCTAAGATCACAAATTCCCAGAAATCGGCCAACTTTCCGCGAAGGATTGTAAATCTCTTTTTGTCAACGTGTCTTTACCATGTATCCTTCTGCACTGAGGTGGGACTTTTAATATTGCTTTCCCCTCTTTCCTTGTTTACTTTGCTGACTCAACAAATTACAAGCAGGGAAATAAATTAAATTCTTTTTAAAAAATGCATTTGAAAGAGCATAAAAAAAGGAAGGATTCTGTAGAATTACTTTTTTTGTCCGATTATTCAAAGTATTTTTATGATCAATTTAGTGCGCCGCATGCAAGTTTTCAGATCTTTAATAAAAATTTAAAAATACTTGCAAAAACCAAAAAATAAAGTAACTCCACAGAAGCCTTTCTTTTTTCTCACCCTTTTTTTTAATGCTCTTTAAAATACGCTTTATTCCATGCATTTAAAATAAATATTCTAGATGTGAGACTTAAAGTAATTCCATAGGATTAACATTAGGTACGGAAACTCGTGGTGGCGTGTCGAAGGGAGCCTTAAAGTCGAAAATTTCGATTAGCAAAACGAAGTATTATAGACTTCTTCATTTTGTCTGAAATACAATGCTAAGTTCATGAGTTCGCCACATCTAAAAGGATAAAAATAAAATACGAAATCTTTCTAGATTAAATTTTGCATTAAGAAATAAAAAAAATTGTCAATTTATATTGTATAATGAATATTGTAAGTTTGTTTTAAAAAAGATGTTTTTTCGTTATTTGTTCAACGTATAAAAAGTGCAATGTTTTTAAAAAAAATTATTACAAGGATTTTAGGACTGGGCAATAAAATATATTTTAATATCTTTAATTTTACTGTAACTATTTTACTCATTTAAAAAATTACTAAATATATTTTGCAGTTGTTATAGTGAATATCTGAACTATTCTCTAATTCATTGCTTTAGTTTTGTCTATAGTTCATTCACATTGTGCGTCACATTCAAGAGAAGGATTCTGGATCCAAGATAATTTTTTTTTCTGAACAGTGAAATATTCAAAAAAGGTTTTTTGCCGATTTCATAAATGCCGGACCAGACTAATTTTTATATATTTATCGGGATTAGCCTTACCATCAACTAAAATGCTATACAAATTAGGAAAACATTCGATAATATCTTTCACACTGCACTCTGCCTAAAATTTCAGTTTTAAGAGAGGGGCATCAATTTTACTTTATTCCTCAAAAATAGTGAAATTAGTGATTATATAAGTGGGTGATTCTTCATCTGAGCCACAGAATGGAATAATATGTAACCTATTCTGTCTCGATTAATGTTTTTGATGCATTTGATTTTTACGAAATTTAAGATTTTATTTTATCCATAAAATATCTATTTATTATTATTTTTTACAAGCAAACTGCTTTTAAGAATTCAATCTCTTATAAAAATTAAAATTTTACTAAAATGTTGGTGCTTTTATTATGCGATTATTGATTTCTTGTGGAAATGCTGACATTGTTCCAGGGAACCTATTGTTCCACGGAATTCAGGTTGAAAATCTCTGCTATAGCACAAATGTTGTAAAAAACTTGTCACGGAGTTGAAGCAGCTAGAAATCGTCTTGAACGGGGTCATTGGCCTTCGACCCCCTTTTATTTTTTGAACGGTTTACTACAATCAAGAGTTAACCCTACCTAAGGGGGGAAGTGCCAAGCTCTTGGCGCTTTTCTGTCGATAGTATTATGTTTTGGTTTCATTGAAAGCATACTTCGAAATCATTTGGTAAACATATTCCGGCGGTAGAGAATAAAATTCGTTGTTTTGAAGAATTGAGACGACTCATCATTCTTCTTTATTAGAAAAACCTATAATTTTCAATCTTTTTACCAGAAGCACCTGAAAGTCATGGTTTGACAGTAAGTAGATGAATATATATATATATTTTTATTTTATAGTTTTTGAAAAAAATTACCTAAGTATCAATTTAAAAACTTGTAGAATGTATTGTGTGGTTTAATTAATATGTTTCAGATTTTTTTTTAATTCTGAAAAAGGTTGTATTTAATTCATAATCGATTCGTTAATTCAATTTTATTGACTAAAGATCATGCGGTACGTATCCGTCAAAAAATAAAGTCACATTTCGAAAATAAAAAAAAACAAACATTGTGTTTCCAAAAATAAAAGTCGTTTGATAAGTATGAATGAACATACATATTGGTCGTTTGAATATAAGATGAATAAAAATTTGAATATAAGATGAATAAAATAATTTGAGTAATTTATGAATATAAGATGAATAAAAAGAATATTTTTATAATAATTAAGACATTTTTTATATTACATTAGTATTATTTTCATAAAATTAGCATAACTATCCGACTGTCTACATATATATATATATAAATTGAGTTTACATATATAACTATAGTAATATATATAAATTAATAAAAAATAAAAAAAAAAAAAATATAAGTGTATATATATATATATATATATATATATATATATATATATATATATATATATATATATATATATATATATATATATATATATATATATATATATAAGTTTCCTTTGCATCAGCAATCAATTATTTCATACATATTATTCTCAAACAACATTGTCGGCGTCTGTTACATATAAAAAGGTGAATGTTCGGGGAAAAAATTTAACCTATCTTCGTTCGTTTTCTTGTTTTTATTATTATTACTGTGCATAATTTGGCTGAAATTGTTTTTTTCTTTTAAAAGTTTATTACTTGGATCTAGTTATGATATTTTTTAACAATAATTGCTTTTGGATAATAACATTTCCTTTCGAATCACGAATACCTATAACAATGAGCGTCCGAAAGAAATAAGTACTTACATAAATAAAAAAAATATTATCACAATGCTTTATTTTAATCGGAATTTCTTTGTTAAGAGTGTACACTGAAAAGTCGAAGAAATTTTTTTGCCTGAAATTTGTTATTTTAAGCAATTTAAAAAAATTCATTACATATTACATCATTAAAAAAAATGACATATGATACCAATATATAGCCTTTTCCCTTTTTATTCTGTTTTCATATATTAAAGATCTGTCCCATTTTGATGCACGTTGCCGTGATATGGAAGTTAGGAGTGGTAAATGACACCTCAAAAGTCCTCCTCGTCACATAACTGTGGTTGAAAATTACGAGGTTCACCACCATTAGTCTTTTTGTTGCTTCTAGCGCGAGGTTAATAAATCCAACTTTATTTATTTCATTCCTATTCCTAAAGAAGAGTGATTCTGAAAAGTTTTGCTAGGAATTTTTCCAGAGCACTCCAAATGTATAGTTTTCCCACCGTAATCCCTTACTTACAATGTTATTTTATGTTAAATTCAAGTATGGCAAGGCCCTCTTTATCGGATATTGTTTCAGAAATCACTTTCATTTTAAATAAAAAAAAGCCAAACAACTTAAGGGGACTTAGTACCTTTGCACCTTCAAAAATTCGATTTTTCAAATTTGTTTTCAAAAAATAGTGTGGAATGTTAGGAGCATTTTAAAGCAAGCCGCGTCAAAATCCGACTATTATTACGCCCTGTGCAACAAAAAATGTAAATGTCTAAAGTGGCTAGTTCTATGTAATGCAATGTAAAAAACCTCTTTTTCTCAGTTTGTTATTTTCACACTTTCCCACAGGATTAAAAAGAATATTTTGCATGCAGAGCTTTAAAATTTTACGTGAGTGTTGTACTAGTAATTGTTTATTCTGTGAACCTCAATTTTGATAATAGGATGATTAGATTTTATTTTATAACATGATACATGAAAAAAAACTTACTAAATACAAACTTGATAACTTTTTAAATTTTTCAATTTTTTTAATGTAAGATAAATTTAAAATTTGAGGTTTACAGAATAAGGACATTATTTAGCTTTAATTTGGTATAAGAATTACGGTTCTACTGTACATCTTTCAAATGTTATCTTGTGGGTAACGTAAGGTAAGCTAATTTATTTTTTAAATTTTTGTACGCATATTTCATGTTGTATAAGAAAATATATTAATTTAATAGCAAAACTTGACCCAATATTTTAAACTATGCACTTTATTACACAAACTGGCAAGGTTTCATATTGAAATGAGCAAAAATTATTGATTTATGGAGAATCGAAAAAAGTTTGTCAAAATGTTCTACTTTTGATTTCGAAAGGTACTAAGTCCCCTTAAATCTGTTAAAAAGATGGGGAAAAACCCTTTATTTATAAAACTATCATAGGGATTTTATTACACTAATAAAGCAAGTTAATGCTTAAATAAATGAATTATTGACATAATTTAAAAAGCAATGGTGGAAAAATTTATATAACCATGATATATATATATATAGTATGTGTGAAAATTCAAAGTAGCGACTACTTATTACACACAGTTTATTTGCTAACGTAGGACGGAACATTAAAACACAAAACAAATTGATTAAACTCGTGTAATTATAGATAGAACGTCCAGTACAATTTCCCTGAAACGTCTTGTTCAGCGTTTCGCTCCGTCTCTTCAGACTCTTTCGAATCCCTCTGGAAGAGCTAGGCGGCGCTGTGGGAACATCATGGCTGTCTTTCGATGGTTGATCGGCAGGTCTTAGATCACACAAACACACATACAAATATATATATATAGATTGATATACATATAACCATGATTTATCACGATAAACAAACGCTATAGAATACAAAATGATCGAAATGCGAGACATTTTTTTAATTGTAAGAAAACTATGTCAGGTCAATAGGACCCTGAAGAAACTGGGTAAGTTTTTCAAAACATCAAGATGGGGAAATCGAGTAAAATCTTTCTTTCTGTTTGATTTTTCTCTTTGAACAATGGAACTTTTTTCACTAATTTTCTCTTAAACTGAGATGTTTTGTAATCTTACTTCCTGTAAAGTTTTATATTTATCTTATTAAGATTACATATAAAATATCATGGATTTTTTTTTTTTTTTTTTTTGAATCAATTTATCTAAAATTTTCGATACAAGGAGAATGACTCGATATGTACAGAATGCTTAATATTTTTAGCAAAGTTTTAGAACTGTAATCTAAAATTCTACTGTGAGTGTTTAGTAGAATTTTATACAGTAATATTCAGAAAAAAAGGAGCCAGTTTCTGATTT
Organism: Nephila pilipes; assembly: GCA_019974015.1. Lineage (NCBI taxonomy): Eukaryota > Metazoa > Arthropoda > Arachnida > Araneae > Nephilidae > Nephila > Nephila pilipes. Next base: position 87,248 of record BMAW01061289.1, read on the forward strand.
GCTAGTTTTTCTCTGTCCTTTTGAAAAAAACATACTGGATCTGGAATCATGAGTGAAGTCTTATTTTAATATTGAATCTCCAGAAGAAGATCATGGAATTCAATTCTTATTTCCCACTTATACGGAGGGTGGTTCAAAAAGAACTTGTATTTAAAGACAGGTGGCATCATTAAGATAAATTGTTGTTACATTTGGAGGCTGCCGTCTGTTAAACAGGGCCGAAATAAATTTGATATAAATTAGTTTTTATTTGATAGTTATTTGCTACCATTATATCGCTGCCGGAATATCGTTGTCAAATCAAAATTTGATTGCTGCCGCGTCGAGTTTTCACAGTCGGTGAGACTTCGATTCTTCATTATGCACGTGATATCAAGCAAAACTTAAAACGTTAGGATGTTTCCGGTAAATATTTTCTAAAAAAAAGAGAAGATGTTCTCATCGGCCAGAAAAGGGGGAAAAAAAGAATTTTTTAGGTGTGAAAGATGACGTGATCATGAATACGAATAACTGAGACAGCTGATGATGCTTACTAAAAACGAACCATTTTCGATGGTACACGCATCATGTCTTGGTTTTTCTAAGCACTTTTTGAACGATTCTCGTATCTTTCTCTTAAAATTGCTTAGGAAACTCGGAATATCCGCTGGACTATTTTATGAAAATTTAATTATTCAGAGTAAAACGAAATCTTTATTTAATCATCAGTATTGGTCCATCTTTCTCTACGGATGGGTCTTCCTATCTCCATCTATAAATATCTCTAAATTTCACCCATGTTTATGAGCTTTTCATATCTCCATTTTCTTTCTTCCATCGTAGAAATGTCTTCTAAATTTCTCACCTACATTAGAACAAGAGCAATGTTTCATTTATTGTCTCTATGCACATAGTTCGAGGGATAGGAAGTTATATTATTATCGATTTATACTTTATTTCAAGGATACGCAAGCATGATTGTAAACTCAAGGTATCCGACTACTTTAGGAGCAATGATTTTATAAATACGTATAAATAAATAATTTTTTTTGACATTTAGTATCATCTGAATTAGAATGTACATAAAAAAAGCATTTCAAAAGTTTTATTACAATGAAAATTTTTTTAAAAGCAATTTTTTAGCATAAAATAAGAATAAAATAGAACATTTTCATAATATTCTCCTTTCATGAAAAATCTTTCTTTCTATTTCTATATAAAAATCTTTGTTATTTAGCATATAAACTGATATGACACCTGTAGAGACCTTGAACTAGGATTTCTTAACAATTCACATTATTTGCAGAGTTATTAAGAGTCGAAATAACAACACGCGTTTTTATTTTAAATTCTTCCACTCTTATGCATTAAAATGTGAATAATTCCACGTATATATCGTACATTATAAAAATCCTAGTTCAGAATCTTAAGAATAATATGAAAAATATTTCTACTAAATTCTGTCAATATATAGGAAAAAAAAACATTCGATTTATTACCTTTCAAAAATTATAAACATACTGAAAATTATATTTTTCAGAAAAGGGATTTAAAGTTAAAACTTGTTTAGAAAACAAAGGAAATGTCTGATATTAAAATACTTATAACTTGATCGCCATGTACCGTAACTACAAATGGAAGGTCGCATAGAAAGAGAAGATTTCCAATATTTTAATGGATAAATAAAAAAAAAATTCGGTATTTTCTCCGAAATTCGAATTTTAAAGTATTCAGATACCTCAAACGTAGATAAGTACATTTGCTTGCTCTACAACCCTCATATATCCTGCAAATACGCAGACAGCAAGCTTCCTCCACCTTGGAAAGCCTGACCGAAATACATCCAATCCTAGAAAGTGTAGTGAAGAATAATACTCACCCCCCCTTCACTCTACCGTTTAAACTGTTTGGAAACAACAGCTCTCACGTCTTACTCTTACGTTTAAGGACTAAATTCAACCTCCGATGTAAACAAATCTCGTTCGCTTTCCATTGCGTGTATAAAATGTTTTATGCATAATCTGGTTTCAATAATGGTAGAAGTTGAAGACAGCTAATTAGTGCAAGTTAGATCTTGAAAAAAGCTCTCGCATATAAAAATGTATGTGTAACTGCATGGTAACTGGAATCACAATGATCTCCTTTCACTTTGAAAGCCATTTAGTGCAGGGAAAGAGAAGAGTTGAAAATTTTTAAGATTCGAAAATATATTTCAGTATCGATAGCAACGAAAGTGCTTCATGTTTTCACTTAAAATTAACATTGACATTGTTTTTTTCCTTCAAGTAAACATTAAGAACTTTATTAGCCGAACACGTAATTATCTTATTTTTGCATAGAAGTTATGTTAGTTGTTATTGAATATAAACTTTATGAAGTTTATTAACCGAATATGTAAACAATCTCATTTTTGTACAAAATTGACAGTAGCTGTTCTTGCATTAACCACCCATTCCTGAGTACTAATTTAGATCCCTCTGATTAAATTGCGCGTGTTTGCCTATGTATGTATTTTTGTTATGCATAGATTTTTTGGCCAAAAAAAAATGATATTTAAGATATGTACCTACCCAAAAATCACAGTTTTCGTGAAAACTTTCGAAAGTTCCTTTATTACTTTTTATTAAAGCCCACATATATTTACAATTTCAAAAGTTGTTTGTTTTAACGTAAGTATATAAATTTTTTTATGAAAAATTGGAACCTTTATTCGCATTTTGTGGAAAAGTGCAACTTTAATTTTTTTGATTACGAAAAATCTCATTTCTTAAAAATTATTTTCATCTAATCAAATGAAATTTTACCACAATATTCTGTATATCTTTAGGTATGTTAAAAACCTGAAACGTAGTTTTTAATCATATAACTATTTATTTTTATCTATTTTTGCTTTAAAAAGTTATACAATTTTTTTTTTTTTTTTTTGTAAAATCGTGTTGTGTTTATAAATTTTGGTATAACTCAGTAAGCTTAAGAAATAGCAGTATTTTTCTGCTTCATAATACAGATATATGTATATTACATATATTGTTGAAACAAAAAGTGAAATGTATTAATTAGAATTTTTTTATATGAATTTTAGCGTAAATGTCAATTTTTACTAAATTTTAAACAAATATAGCCAAACCTTGAAAAATAAAAATAAAAAAGTTAATAAAATTGACATGTGAATTTACAATTTTATAGACCACATTGTAACTAAAAAATGTATTTCACAAAAAACTCTTTTTTTTATACAAAAAATAAGTACACCGAAGAGCATGTATAAGTACATGTAAACAAACATTCTCTTTCATAAATTAAATAAAGAATTGGTTGAGAAGTAATTTAATAAACGGTATTTTGCAATCATGTCTAAAATTGAAAACAACTAAATATTTGCTATTCATGGAAAACTTTTGAAAAGCGTTGCAGTTCACGGTTTTAACAAAACTTTGAATTCAATGAATTTTAAAAACTATCAAGATATGTGAGTAGTAGGCGGGGTACACACAGGGTGAAAGTGACTTCATACCCTCCCCACCCCTTCTTGCCTCGCTAAGGCTGGATATCCTGATAAGGTTATAATGTGTACATACTGATTCGATAAACAACTTCACCGCATTATCCATGGGATTATTATTTACGGGGCGATAAGCTCTTGGTGTTGATATACAAGATAAGTTTTATACTAGTTATATTAAATGGAATGAATATAATTGGAATAAATTAATTTAAAGTATTTTTACTCAAGATAAATTAAACATTTTTAACTCAAGTTAGAAGGAATGTATCTGAAATAAAGGATTTGGCAGTTCTTATTTTTTCGCGCATAGTTTTTGGATTGGATATTATTTTTTAATGTAGTTTTTTAGTTTGAATGAACATAATTATTATATTTTAATCTGAATTAAATGGAGGATATTTTTGATTTCTTCGCATAAGCTTTATGAGCTAAATATTTGTTTACTATACTTTTATTTTCGTTTGAGGGTACCGAATTAATATGTTTTGAATGTAAATAAATGAATGTCATTTTTTTTTCTTATTTTGTTTTGCGTGCATTTTTATTTTCGGTGTGTATAAGTATTTGAAAATTCATTTTCATTTCATTCATGATTGTACTAGATAACACGCATATATAGGAATGTCTATGAAATATATGTATAAAAATCCTGGAAAACCTGCGAGTTTTGAAGATATAAATGCATTGTATAGAGCTTTAGGAAATCATGTTAAAAAGAAAGATATCGTACAATATTTAAAAACTAAAGATTCTTACACTTTACATAAAACTGCAAGACGAAAGCTTAAGAGGAATCGGCTAACAGCAGGAGGAATAGATGAACAGTTTTAAGTAGATCTATTAGATTTGCAATCTGTAAGTCAGTTTAATAATGGTTATAAATATCTTTTAACATGTATAGATGTGTTTTCAAAATATGCGTGGGGAGATGTATTTTTAAAATAGGCAAAGTATACATTTCAAAATATGGAAAAATATTTCATCTATTTAGAGATTAAAAGAGTCATAGGATACTAAATATTTTTTAAAAAAAATGTTAGAGAACGGAAACCCTTATCGTTGTAAGCGGACAAAGGAACAGAATTCAAAATTAAAACTGTACAAAATTATTTTAAGAAAATGAACGTTCACTTTTTTACAACTAATAATGAAACGAAAGCCAGCATTGTCGAACATTTTCATAGAACTCTGATGTCTAAAATGACAAAATATTTCACAGGGTAGAATACTAAAAAGTATTCAGATGTAATAGATAAACTTATATCTAGTTATAATCAGACGTAGCACCGAAGCATTAAGATGGAGCCTTTGCAAGCCGAAGTATTGCAATACCTGTATGGCAACACGAGCGAATTAAAAGTCAAACAGCCCATGTTTAAAATAAATAAAGTACATATCAGTAAATGGAAAGGAAGATTTGAGTAAGTTTACGAAAATAATTGGTCTGTAGAAATATTTAATATTTACAAAGTTTAACCCAGAAATCCAATCCAAGAACGCAAAAGTGAGGTTATCGAAGGCATTTTTTTCAGAAGATTTCAAACGCAGAAAATTTCAAAACAACTGCAAAAAAGCGAAGTGAAGAAGTAGATACAGGTCAAGCTCGAAAGGCTATCGAACATGTTCAATCGATGATTGGACGAGGAAAATATAAAAGTAAGCGAAAGAAACAGAAGAGGGTCATTTCATCCACTGTGAGAAAATTGAGAGGACAAGACATTTTTGATCCATAATGACATTTATTGTAAAAGGATCCCCAGAATTTGTTAAATCAGAATTGGAACATTTTCATTTAACCAGCCACCCAAACAGCTATAAAAAGTGGTCAGTGGGTAGAGTTTCATCCATTATCCAATGTATTTGATGGCGGTCCTGTTGAATTTCACGTCTCTGGTAGCCTTGAAGAATATCTGGATTTGAGTCAAACACAACTTTACTTAAAAGCATAAATTGTGAAAGCAGATGGTTCACCCATAGAAAAAGGCACAGCAATTGGTCTTGTTAATATATTTCTACATTCTCTTTTTTCGCAAATAGATATTTCACTCAATGAACGACTTGTTACTAATTCAAGTAACACGTATCCATACAAATCTTACATTGAAACTTTGCTGAATCATGGATTCGATAGTACGACTTCTCAACTGACATCTGAAATGTTTTAAAAAGATAACGAAAAAGGATTGAAGAAACGGTCGAAATTTTCCAATTTAAGCGGTTCTATAAATATGATTCGTAGCCTTACACTGTGATTTATTTCATCAAGAGAGATTATTATTGTGATTTTAGTGAATTTAAAAGTAAAACTTATTCGAAGTAAACCAGAGTTTCGTCTGGAAAGAAAAGAAGGACATAAAATTGTAATCGAGAAAATCACCTTATTAGTAAGAAAAGTCAATGTTAGTCCCGGAGTTGTATTGGATCACGTGAAAGCTTTGGAAAATGAGACGTCGAAATATCCAATTAACCGAGTTTTGTGTAAAGTCTACTCCTTAACGTAAGGAAGTATGTCGTTCGTACAAAATAATATATTCATTGGCCAAATGCCAAAGAGAATTATTGTAGGATGTATCGATATCTCCACATAATCCTATGGAGCTAAACTTCACTCAAAATAATTATATCAAAGGTTATCATAGTTTATTTAGTGGAAAGGAAAAATTAGGTCAAGGCAAGGGCTTTTTTAAGTTAGGAAAAGTATATATAAACGGAAACACATTATATGCTTTTAATTTTTCTCCTGATATACGCAATGGCGATCACTCGAACTTGATTAAACACAGTAATCTCAGGCTTGAAATAAAATTTAAAAGGCACTGAGTAAAACCATTTATGCACTTATTTTTGCCGAATTCGATAACGTTATAGAGATAAACAAGGCTAAAAACATTTTGTACAACTGTGAGAACTAAAAATGGATGAAAATCAAATATATTTCATTCTATCGCATAGCCATGTTACCGCTCTTTTTTCCCGCGCAGTTTTCGCATCGGACACAGCACGGAAGTTAAAGGGAAAATCTACATGTGTGGTGAATTTTGGGCGACTCTTCGCAACCCGGATCACACTGGCTGGCTTTCTATCACGAAAATAATTGTCTTGAATTTTCAACGCCCACGGAAATCCAAAGGAATATTATGGACTACCATTTCGAGACTTGGTTTGAATTTTTTCTACAGTATGCTGTAATCCAATTGCATTTAGAGGTCCCACATCTAATGTATGTGTGTATCATGTTACATTTATTTCATATTAAAGAGAAGTCAAGGAAATTCTATGTTTTAAATTACAAACAATTTCCTTCAGAGTCAAAAGAATGATTTTCAATGGTATAGTTTGTAAAAATACGTTATGGTTTAAGAAAGATTTTTAAACAATAAAGAAAATTTTTGTTTAGTTTTTGCGAGCGGAAAAAATGTCTTACTCTTATGACAATTTTCTTGTATAAATAGACTTTTACATAAAGATATTTTTTAGTTATAATGAAACCGTTAAAGTTAAAACATGTCTTCTCAATGATCGTGGCATTATCCACTGGTTTTGGAAGACACAGCTGATTAAAAAGTTAGTAGATTTTAAAATGATTTATCCTTTTCCTCCCAAAATTATATGAAGCCATGGTGCGGATCAATCTCTTTCTCTTTATAGACATAAGAGGCATCGAATTTTATGAAGACTTATATTCTAATATAAACAGTTTGTCTATTGCTTTAATCATAGTTGATAATTTTATGTTGGAACTTACAGGTGATACCAAATTAACGAAACTATTTACAAAAGGAAGTCACCATCGTAATTTGAGTGTTATTTTTATAGTGAAAATGTCTTTTATAAGGGAATTCGTGACATTTCTCTAAATGCTCCTTACATGTTTTTGTTTAAGAATTCACGAGGCAAATCACAAATGATGCATATTGGGAAACAGTTGTATCCGGGAAAAAAATTCTTGAAAAAAGTCTACGAGAATGCTACTTGGAAACACTTCAGTTACCTTTTAATTGCCCTTAAACCCGATACGGACGATTCAATGCGTTTGCGCAGTGGTCTTTTTCTAGGTGATAAATACTACGTGTACCAACCTCGATATTCAGTAAGTCTTGAAAATGCCATGGCCTCCGCTGTCTATATGTAGAGTGTGGGGTAATGAGATTGTTCATCCCTTATCTACAATTGTTTGCTCTTACGCAAAGGGCTGGTTGTCTAGGGGGGGATAATTCCATTACCGGATTCCATGTTGTTGTAAAAATTCAATGATAAGGCCCGCAGTAGCTTTACTTGTTTATTAGGAGAAGATGAAGACTGAAAAATATTTACATTATGAGATATCGAATTGACCAGTTCATCGGAGAAGGATAGATGGCTGCCTCATTTAATCCATATTGGCGAAGGGCGCTGGAATGCGCTCGGGCGTTTGAAGTTTACTTCCGACGCGAGTAATGCGAAGGAGAAGAGAAGCGGAAAAACAGGGTAAAGAGAGAGAGAACGAAGTGTCACTCAGTTTTTGTTTTGGAATAGGTGGCGCAGCATGAGCTTATCATATGACTCTGATTAGTGGTGCCATCTATCTAGTAAAGAAGGAAATGGTTTTATAGTACATTGAAAATAAAATGAATTCTTTATTAATTAACTGGAAAATCCTACATACACACACACATAAATATATATATATAATATTTACAACATATAATATTATTTAAACCCGTAAGGAAGTGATGTGAAATCATCTATTTGTATAATCCGTTTGTCATGCACGAAACTGTATTGTTTGGTTTCTATTTTGTTGATCACTTTTCTTTTTTTCGGTTGCCGGGTTATCTTATTAGGATTGGTGACTGCAATGGATGTATTATCTAAGCATGTCACTTAGTGAAGCATGTTGTCAATATTTATGAATTGGGAATTTCTAAAATTTAACGTAAAGCCCCGCACCTTACTCCACTATCAGTATTATAAGCGAAGTTTTTGGGCAGGCCTGAAAAAAAATTTGAAATTACAACCCTTTTTCGTATACAGAAAACATTATTTCACTACTACTTCCTGAAATACAAAATTGTTCTTTTGTCGAAAAGAAGAACACTTATCAGACACAAACGTTTTAATTGCATCTCTTTCCAGCTCGTCCTTGAAGTCTCGGAGGTAATTCCGAGAGGAGGGTCGTTTCTACCATTATTGGCATATACTAGGCTATCAGTGTCGTGTAAAAACACGTCTCTGCCCAGTTTAACCATTTCACGCTAGAGTTAACGTGTCGTAAACTCTAGTTGTCGTAAACGTTACGATAAAAGTCTGAGTGGAGGTATTCTGTTCTACAAGTTCTTCTGAGATTTCCCATTGAATTACAGCCACCTTTTCCGAAGGCAGAAAAATATCTTTGGAGAGTAAGAATTCGTATAAGAAATTAAATTCTATCATGTTATATAGTATAAACATTATTGTATTTTAAATTATAATGAACTTACCTTTTGTCTCGAATCACTCAAATATCGGTGGAAATCCGGTACACCGTTGACATAAGACAGTTTCGTTTTATTTGTATTCATTCCCCACCTGTGCAAATAGAAAACATGATATAACAAAGTCTCTCTCTTAAATATTATAATAAATTTAAATGTAAAAAAAGTTATATCTTACCCAAAAACTATTGAGTGCCATTTTCGTAACTTGTCTCCTCCCCGAAATTTTTTGCCATATACAAAGGATTTAATGTGATACCTTCTTTTCTCTCGTATTCACTGATTTTTTTTTTCTCTTCGTCTGAAGAGCATTCTCTTGGCCATCCATTATTTTCTTGTTTTATTTTTTGAAACAAGTCAATATACGAACAGATGAGAATATCAGACAATTTTGAAATTGATATACTTCGTAAATCTGAAATTTAAAAAAAAAAAAAGTGTCAAAGAATGAAATCATTGAATAAAAAAAAATATAGTTTCACTATTTTTTCATGACTTACTTGAGAGATGTGGTATCCTTCTTTCCTTGCTAGTTTAAGTTCTTACGAGACCCAAGTGCTAATAAGGTCTCTTTCGTCATCGGAATGTTGACATGCACTTCGTTGTTTTTCGTCAGCAAATGTCCGACATAGAGGAAACATCAACTTGTTTTGGGATCGGTAGGAAAATACCGGCAGATACAGTCCGTAGGGGGAATCACTTTACATTTTATTATTCGAAAATAATTATTCACATCTTGAAAACCTTCGGTAGTTACTTCAGGGTGTCCGACGAGATACTGGCAGCACTTGTTTACTTCCGAAAAATTAAGAAAAATGTATATAAACATATCAAAAGAATTCTATTCAGTTAATGTATAAAGAGAAAAAATGACTTACCCATAGATAAAGGAGGTAAAATCCACGAATTAAATGTTTCCATCGTGAAATATTTTTAATGTGTTCTTGTGTCCTTCTAAAAAAGAATCTTGTTTGTTCAAACGATTCTAAATGGTGTGTGAGCTCAGGAAAGCTTGAAACCTCGAATCTCTTTTTTTAAGAATCATGAATTCGTGCTCCCACATTTCCACCACCTTATATCCCAGTGACCTCAGATTTTCCCATTTCTCTTTGGTGCGACGCCGTATGGTGTTCATAGTACACTGTTTCAACGGATTCATGATGTCTCCATAGAACATACAGTTCCTTTATTGAAGAAACAGACCAAATATAACATTTACATTTAAAAAAAAACTGTTTGGGTATACAATAAAAATATTTTCTGTACATAATTCGATATTCACCTGATACTGATAAAGTGTTTTATTTTCTTCGCAGTATCCGTCAACTAAGTTTCCTCCAATTTTTCTTTCACTGTTTCCGTTCAAACTGTGAAGAATTTTCAGTTTCTCGGTGAAAGATATATAATCCAACTACTGAATCGCGTCAGGGCTGAATTGCCTTCTTGGAGTGTAACCATGTACTGGAACTATGGCTATAGAATTGTTCCGAATGTATTCATTCTGATAGGTTGTCATGTAGGCAGATGCAATGGTTATGTATCTGATAAAAGATCATGTACATTAAATGACCGAATTCACTCACACAAGGTTAAAACATTTACGAGAAAAAAAAATTACTTACCGAAATGGATCTACATTCGCAATCTCCATAAATTGTTCTCGAAACACAATAAAGCAGCGGCGGATAATATCGACATCAGAACTAAAATGAGGAAAATATATGTACATACTCTTTTTTTTTTTAAATGCATATCCTCTATTTTTTTAAAAAAATGTTTTACATACCGACAAAAGGAGAGCATTTCCTTCTTGAATTGGAAAATACATCATCTTGGTGTTATTCATGCGAAAACATGAATTCACGGCTACAGGCAGATGACTTAGAATCAGGAGAGTAAAATGATTTTTCAGGCAATTACTAAAGTTATTTTGGTTTTCACGATTATTAAAAAAGATGGGGGAAATACCCCTCGTTTAACTCCGTGAGACCAAAATGTTTGGCAGTTTTGACAGAGCCATCGGTAGAAAGTTTAACGAATCGATCACTCTAATGTTAAGTGACGTCTGTGGAATGGACATCAGTTTGGATCCGTTCGGTATCACTTTCGGTGCTATGCCCTGTGTCAGCAACCAAGTTAATATTAAAGGCCCGTCAAACCTGAAAGAAAATTGTTTGTAAGACACAACACTCTCAAGGTGCCACCTCTTAAACATAAAAAATAAAAGCTTAAAAACTAACCCTTTCATTTTGTGCGCAATGACAGTGAATCTTTTGCGACATGGGGAAAACAACCCCGCACAAAAGTCCTGTTAGCCGTGTATCCATCGAATACTTTTTCTTCTCCCTTAGCATATTGTGCCAAAGCGAAATTTACAAAGTGCTCCCCTAAAGACTGGTCCATTTCGAAATAAAAAAATTTCGTTTAGTTTTTGAGGTGTCAGGTGGGGTAAATGGCACAGATGATCAGAAAAATAAACAAACTCTCCGCAAGACTTACACTAGGTGTTTCCACACTGATCCAGGTGTTTCGGACAATCACGTCGTCTACTCATCTTACAACAGTTGGTACACTGGCATATCTAAAAGAGAAAAATATCAGAAATGCATCTTAATAATATAAAATCGTAATTAAGGAAAAACAGAAGAAGAAAATAGTACTTACTCGATTGCAAATTGATACTTTTTGATTTCCTTTCGTTGCTTTATGCACTTTACAGCATTCGACCGAATTACACAGTCTTTAGCCATCCTGACACCATTGCGTTTACCTGGACTACAGTACATTCGCAAGCAAATGAAGCATGCATTTGGGCATCGATGGTTTTTTTTAAGCTTTTAAGGATTTTCGCAATTCTCACAATGAAATTCTGATGCATAAAACACTTTCAACGACTTAATAACGTCATAATGCCCGTCGTGCAGCTATAAATTGATACGACGAGGTCTACATTGGCCTTTGTAAGCCACCTGTAAAAATAAAAGAATAAATTAGACGTGTGTGACAATTTTTACAATCCTGCAATAAGCAAAAAAAATAATAATAATTATAATTATCTGATTCAAATCTTCTGAAGATATTGCTACTATTTGCACATTTAAAGGGTTTTCGAAAATTACTATGTCTTAGAAAATGCACGGACCGATAGGTATACCTGAAGAATGAAGCAGATTAATTGCGCTTTTCTGTAATTAGTGTGATTTCTAGTGTTTCTGTTGCTTTTTTTTAATATCATTTTCCAAATGTGCCGAGGCAAATACAATCGCCTTGACATAATATATTCAGTCTTCGGTCATAGAAATGGCTAATATCCGGCGTTTGGGGAGGCGATCTAAGTTGACGCTCGATCCTTTGTGGTTTCTGGCAACTCATATGGGTTGTTTCACCATCCTTGGATTGTAAAACTTTCATTAAAGCAGAAAGTACTTTTTCCGCCGTAAGAGAAGATACAGGCATAAGTGTAGAAGATATCGGCTTATCTAAGCCCTCTGCCTGAATACAAAATCAGATCAGATCAGTAGCATTCAAGCTTAAGATTATTCTCGCTATCAAAATCTCAAACAGTGTTTTAAAAGGTTTCGACAACCGTAGATAACACGATTCTCTTCAAATCATGAGGAAGTCTCTCTTTGTCGATTCGGGCCCGAAAAAAGATTTCTTCGGCCTGAAACCAATCGTTACGGCATCTGAATCTTTCCTCTAGAATTATAGCATCCTTCATCTATAAAAAAAAGTATTATTGATTACAATAAAATAATACACATTAACAAAAAATGCACTATACTCCCAAGAGCTACACAGAATCAGGAGCAATCTCTCTCTCGTTGCATCAGTATTAAGATATTTTACTAGAACATTGTCACAGTAAAACCAACATAACCCTTAGAAATCCCGTTTCCATATATCAGCAAACTTTCGTTGTATCAGTGATAAGATATTTCACCGGAACAATCCCGCAGTAAAAATCAACATAACCCATAGAAAAGAAATCCTTCTTTGACAATATACGCTATATAAGAGACACAGACTATTGGCACCGCACTTATCGGTACGCAGATGTTTCATAGAATTTCGAAGCAAATACTGCAGAAAATGATTCATAAGAAATGTAAAAAATCTAACTTAAATGTTTTCAAATATTAATGATATATTTTCAAAAAAATTACTTGTAATCATTTCATAAATTAAGATTTTTTTTATACTAAACAATTCGATCTGAATTTATTCAGTTAACTCAGTAAACTCAAATGAAATGTTAGAAAAAGATGCATACATGAAAAAAAAATTAACATGAGCTGTTACAATATAAAAAATAAACTAGTTGAATATTAAACAAGTTTGTTAGACTTTAAAAAAAGAAGAGTGATTTTTCGAAAAAGCTAAATATGTGTGTGTGCGTGTAAAAGGAAAGAATAATAAATTTTGAAGAAAAGAATGTGCTGTAAAGTGATTTTAAGAATTAAACTTATTGAATAATCTACATTAAGTAGATTGTATTAGTCTTCAAAAAATATAGTTCTATTCATTGAATAAAAAAAGGTATTAAATTCATTTCCAATCATGTAAAAGTTTGTTTCTTATAGTATATTAAACAGAATTTTATTAAAATGTTAAGATATGCATTAATAACGTTTTCGCAAGAAGGTAAAATTACAAAATAAACAAATAAAAAAAAAATAATAATAACCCATTATTTTAAAAAGATTTTCTTTTCAGTTGTAAAAATAATCATTCGTTAATATTTAAAATATGCATGTAAAAGTTTTAAATTTCAACTAGCTAATATTCGCAATTAAATATAGGTAACTTAAAGCAGAATAAGAAAAACAAAGTTATTTCGTTTATTTTTTATTCAAAATATATTCGTTTATTTTATTCAAAATACAGTCCTTTCAATTAAAAAAAATTGTATTAAACAAATATTCAATTCATAAACCTTATACGAAGAAATCAAAAATATCTTCCAATTAATTCAGATTAAAATATATTAATTCTGTTCATTCAAATGAAAAAGTACTTTAAATAATAAATCTAATCCAACAACTTTGCGAGGAAAAGTAAGAACTACCAAATCATGTATTCCAAATACATTCTTTCTAACTTGTGTTAAAAAATTTTTAAATTTATCTTGAGTAAAAATACTTTTACTTAATTTTATCCAATTATATTCTCTCTCGTTCCTTCTAATTTTACTAGTATAAAACTTATCTTGAATATCAACACCACGAGCTTATCGCTCCATAAATAATAATCCCAAAGATAATAAGGTGGGGTCTCTTATAAATACAGTAGATAAACATGATAACCTTATCGAAATATCTAGCCCAGCGAGGCAAGAAGGGGTGGGGACAATTCCGCCCCGTGTGTACCCCAACATACTACTTACATACCTTAAAGTGATTTAAAAATTGATTTTATTCAAAACTTTGTTAAAACCATGACCTGCATCGATTTCCACAGCTTTGTCATGAATGGTAAATATATATTTGTTTTCAATTTTAGACACACATGAATGTAAAATATTGTTTACCAAATGGCTTCTCAACCAATTCTTTATTTAATTTATGAAAGATGTTTTTTTACATGAATACGTAGGGTTAAAGATTATGAGAACAAGAAATGTTGCTTTTTTATCGCTTCATATGTTTCAGGCAAATTATTCTTTATCTCAAATGTTATTGTTCCTATTTTTGGCAAATTTTTCACAGATATCCACTTGTTTTGAAAAATTAAACTAGATGTCTCTTTTTTGAAATCTTTCAAGCGTATACTCAAATCTGTGAATTTGCTGCTTCACAGTTCCTTGCTTTTTGAAATCTATTAACTGCAGTTGAAGTAAAACTTTAACTTTGTCACACGGTGCCAAATTAACTCTGATTTTTATTTTTAGAGATCGTACAAAAAAAATAGTGAATATTTATTTGCTATCAATTCTTCAAAACGCGTGCACCAAAACTATTCTTCATTTCTTTCCTAATACCGATCTGTGTTAAACCAAGAGCTTTCTTCCTTTGCTATACTGTTTTTAATGCTTGAAGTAAGGTAATTCATCTTTCGCTATACATTCGGCGAAAAGTCTTCTCTTTCTCTCTCTCTTTGGAAAGCAGTTCACCTCTTCTAATAATATAAATACAACTTTTCATTTTCCTTATTATAATACATTGAAGGCATTAAGATGTTTTTTTGACGGCCATTAAATAAAAATTTTGTAACCATGTGTCTTCTTCCAATTCTTGATGTGTTATGCATTTTTTTCATTGGAACAATTAAGCATGAAACATAGTGCTCGCTTCTAAACATTTCCTCTTGAAACCAGGGAACTTTATTTTGCAGAATTGAACCTTCACATTCATTATCCATTTCATCCAAAATATCTTAAAATGGCGATGCTAAAGCGGTCTGACCAAGATTCTGCAACTTACTTTTATATCAAAGTTCATTACTTCTACCCTTCCTTTAGGAAATGTTCGAACATAAAGGGCTCCAAGGTGTACGGAATTGCGATAATTTCTTGGTTAATTTTTTTCTACAAAATGAAAACTGCTGCTTTATTTACATTTGTCACACTTTTAGCTACATCAGTAGCGATGGAAATTATTTTTTTAATTGATTCAGGAGTGTTTCCAGGTATGCTTCTACAGTACATTCGCGCTATCTTTCCAAGTGTTTGTTTTTTGATCAGCGATTCTCCGAGAAATTCTTCGATAAATTGGACTGACATATATCGCCCAAAGAGTGATATTTGTGCAATACTCATCAACCGAAATCGATGTTGCAACAGCCAACTTTATATCTTCGATTTACTACTCTGTTGTATTCAAAGATATTTTAGCAGTCTCGATTTTCCCTGTTTTTGTCGATTAAAGTATTTATTTTATTTTTTTCATGATTATTAAAGTCTTTAAGTAACTCTTTATTATTAAAGTTGTGACGAAGTTATATTCCTAATCGTCTCTTGTGCCATAGCCAAACTAAATATACTAACACTGAAGAGTCGATAAGTCAATCAAAGAGACGTATAACAGATCTGAAACAATGTACTTAATTCACAGCTTAGTACAATAACGACAATTTAACACCGACTATCCCAAAATATCGCCCTAGATATATTCGCCTGTCCCACTAATGACAAATTAACAGAGTCTTTCCAACAGGGTTAAGTTGAGGTTGTCTCGACTTCTAGACTGTCGATAATTTGTAGCAATTCTCCACCCCGTTTTCGACAATAGAACAATTGTTTAACGGTAGAGTCACTCGACCTCTATCATGTGTCTCACACTTAGCTTATATACTTCCTACCTACCCCACTTCACTTCATTTCTACTTGCCTCTATTTTAAATACTCACGTTTCATTTTTGGTTGGAAAGAAGTTGCTTATTTATGGCAATCAATTTTAATTAAATGTCCCCAAGGTTAGTGAATAGAAAACCTCGAATAGCTCAGCGTCACAAAGTCTTAGTCTTAAATAGCTACTTTATTATTAAAATCGTTAAATAGCTCATTGGATGCTTTCAGCAAATATTGGTATAATCACTGCCTGTGAACGGTTATCCTTTCTGAGAGACCAAACTCGCAAATTTAAGTGTATTTGAGCAAAGTGTCCAAATTCTTAACATGGGACTTATTTTCTGATTTTGATGCCCCACTTGGTGTGACCGTGCATAAAAAAATAGTCCCACTGTAGCTCATGCATACCGTAAGAGGCGACTGAAATGAGTACCCAGTTTCTGGGGGTAAAGCTGAGCACCTTAACCCTGGAAATTATATCAGGGCCAACTCAGGGACTTGCCTTCTTTAGGTAGGTGTTTATGTGATACCTTTAGTGGGCTCCCCAGTTATCTTTTCTTACTGAGATGCCGTATTGATCTTTCTCTCCTGTTGGGTTTACTTTTTTTTTGGTAAGCAAGAGTGATGCGTTTCCAGTATATCTTAAAGATCATTTCCTATTTTCTTCTTTTCAGCCAATATCTATTTTTTCCATGTTTTAAAAGCGCAGAACACTCACTTTGTTTGGCACATCGTAGCTTCATCTCTGGCCCTTGCGACATTAATCATCAACATCGTTCTCTTTAAGAAGATTAATTGTTAAAGTAATCCTTCCGGGATAAATGGGCTGCAAATTAATCAATATTTTGCTTACTGGAATAGTATTATTCTATTTATTTAATTTCTTAGGATAACGCTTAGAGTTATTTATCAATGCAAAGTTTCACGGTC
Source organism: Nephila pilipes (assembly GCA_019974015.1). Taxonomy (NCBI): domain Eukaryota; kingdom Metazoa; phylum Arthropoda; class Arachnida; order Araneae; family Nephilidae; genus Nephila; species Nephila pilipes. Next base: position 104,403 of record BMAW01061289.1, read on the forward strand.
GTAATTTGTTACGGATCCGCATATGAGGATTTGTGTTAATGTATTTGAATATATTAGATTGTATTTTTGTAATTGAATATGCTGTAAAGTTGAAAAAAGACTTATGGTCACTGCAAACTGAAATAAGACTCCATATTTGATAATATATAAAACTTCATATCAGGAACGTTGAACTCCTTAAGCAACCTTAGTTGGAGCATCAATCTGTTCGATTAAAAATTGTATTTATTACAGCATTATTGTCAAAAAAATTCCGAGAACAGCATTTGAATAAGCGAATTAAATTATTGACATTAACATTTTCACAGTTAATACAAGAGATGAGACTGCCTAATACTTTTGTTCTCGATTGTAGTTATAAGCTAACCGGATAGTAAGCATGCGTCATGAAACCAGATCACTGTCGATCTGTCTCATCCGTTTTCCACCCTTGGGGTGACCGGTCATGAAATAATAGTCCCACTGTAGCTCATGCATACTGCAAGTGGGACTAAAATGGATACCCAGCATCTGGGTGTATAGCCGGGCACCCTACCCCTTGGAGATTATATCAGAGTACCTCAGGGGCTTTCCTTCTTTAGGTAGATACGGGTGCCATTACCCTGAGGCACCCTAGTGATTTTTTTCTATCCCAATAGGTTTACTATCTTTGGTAAACACGGGTGAAGCGCCTCCAAGATACACTAGCGATCTTTCCCTATTTTCTACCTCCCTTCTTGTCTTCTTTTTTCTTACTTCAGGCTCTTGGGTCATTAACTTCACCGTCCCTCTCATGCTGTGATTTTAATGCTGAAGTTTTGTAACAGCTATATTAATTGCGTTATCTATAGATTATTTCTTCATGAATTTACTAAACTTTGTAAAGAAATGTCAAGGTAAGTTTGATTTCTTATTAGTTACGAGCTTATTTTTTTTATGACAAATTAGAAGTTGGCAGTCCACCAAAATTTTCATTAATTGCTATAACCTCGATCCATTCATTCTAAAAATCACGATTTTCTTCATTGTTCCTCCCCCCCCTTCTATTTGGAAGATTCTATCTTGTTCATGGATTGAGTTTCATAAACTTGAGTAAATATAATTTTGAAAAAATCAAAATTAATTTCTTGAATATGTACTATGTAGTTCAATTATCAACGTGTTCATTATATATATTTTTTTTATTTTAATGCATAGAATAATTATTAAAATTTTTTAAGAATATGATGTTGTTTCTGACTCAAACAATGTTAAATAAGTTTAAAGTAAATACTAGATAAGAATTCACAAAATGTAGCAAATATATTAAGGATTTAATCTCAAAATACATTTTATAGTTCCAGTGCCTGTCTCTCAAGAGATACAAAAAAAAGAACATTTTAAATCCGGTTAAATGTCTAAATGTACATTAATGCTCAAAACTTAAGCTATATGTGTTTTTTCCCCATAACTCTACGAGAAATCATCTGAGAGACATAAAATTCAGAAAGGAGAGACAGTATTTTGAACTTTAACAATAACGAAAGCATAGTAACGGAAAAATTAATACAATAGATACAGTATGGAATGAAACAAAACAAAAAAAAGGCTTTAATGAAGTCATAGTATCGTTACACATAATTGTCTGTCCAAGAGGAAGAGCATCAAACAGATGTTCCTTAGTATGGGATATGCCCTCTCCTTACTGCAAAGGTGGCTTCGCACCGTTTCTCCATACTCAGCGCCAGATTGTCTAACACTTTTTGACATAACAGTTCCCATTCTTCAATCAGCATCAGTTTCAGTTGTTGGGTGTTCTCCGGAGAATGTAATCGTGCCTCAAGGCTTCTCCGCAAAGCATGCCACACAAGTTCTATGAGATATAAATCAGAGGAATAAGCTGACTAATCCTTTCGAGTAATATCTTCAGTTTCCAGCAGCTGCTGAACATCACCAGTCCGGTATGGCCGTGCATCGTCATCCATAAAAACGAAGTCAGGTCCCATAGCACCTCGGAACAGACACACATGGGGAAGGATAACCTCCTTACAATAACGATCTCCAGTTACAGTACCTCTTTCGAAGACGGGGAGCTCAGTCCCCCCGTTCAGCATAATGCATCCCCCAACAACTCGAGGACCACCGTACGGACTCTTTCCATGATGTTACTGGGATGAAACCGTGTCCCGACCTCTCTTCAAATGAACTGGCTTTGAGAATCGCTTGTGACACTGAAATGACTCTCATCCGTAAAGGGGACACGACTCCACTGATGAGATGTGCAGTTTTTGTGATCCTTTCACCACTCTAATCTTGCAAAGGGATGTAACGTTTAGGACGGCGGGAGAATAGACCACCTTTGAGAAGGCGTCTGGTCACAGTAAACCGCCACACTTGTCATTTTGTTGTTGTACACAGTTGGATAGCAATTGCGCTTGCTGTCTGGTATCGCGCTCTTTTCATCTTCAGGACAATATATCGGTCATCCACTGCAGCTGTTTTCTTTCTGCGGCCACCACAACCTTTCTAACAGATGTACCTTTGGTTTGGAAGGCCTTCCAAGCACGCGAAACAAAATTTTTGTTGATACGGAAATCTTCAGGTGCTCTGGTCAAACTATGCCCCTCCTCCAGATTTCCGACCAATTTTCCTTGCGTTATGTCGTCCAGGTGATATCTTCTAGCCATATTTCATGAAAGCCACTTGCACTTGCAGCGAATTTTTTTTAATTGCGCATTCGTTTTTCCTTTTATTTTAGTCTTCATCTTTGCGCAAGCGCTTTGCCTACACTCACGTCTCCAATGACGCGATTTGTTCCTGACATTTGCTTACACGTCACCTTTCTACTGAATTGCGTGTTCATTGTGCACATCGCAATAACCTGTTTCTGAAATTTCATAGCTATCTGCCTAAAATTTATATTGTTGCTTAAGTTTTGCATACAAATGTATATGTAAATACAGGTAAACTTTTCAATAGATGATTATAATAGAAAAACAGATGAGAAAAAAATTATTTCCTTCTGTTAAAATTTCAAATTTGTGTAAATGTGTCAATAGAAACAATAGTTAAAGATAAGAAACCAATGCTCAAAAATAAATATAAATAAAAAAGAAATCCCGTAGTTATTTTTATGGTATGATAAAATACAGTGGCCTTTTCAAAGCTACAGCTGGTTATGGGCCGTCGTAGTTAAATTCGGCTCAAATCAACGATGCACAGTAGTTTTAAATGATATTAATGATTAATAATTTTTATTTTATTTTTTTGCTTCCTTTCAAAGTAGTTTAATGTTCGGTAGATTCTACCAATTTTTTATTCAATACATTTACATTTTTTTACAGAAGAATCCTCACACAGTATGCTGTTATCGTTTCAGAAACATCTTAAGTAATATTCTAATCATGTTTAAAAATTCTAGAAGGTCAGAGAGTTTAACGTACAGCGCCCACTTTTACTCGGTATTTTGTACGACGATTTATATTTAAATTCTTCATTAGGGCTCTTACCTTTTTTCAAACAAAAACTCGAATTTTGAAAAGGATGTTAGGCCTTTTTTTCCTTAAATCATTATTCTAAATTTTTTATTAGATTAAAATTATTTCTCTGCCACTTGTACACGTGTTCCAATACAATTATATCAAAATAGTTTGCCCTTCTATTTATTCACCAGACATGGCCCCGTTCCTTCTGCCGCTCGTAAAAGAGCATATATATGCGCCACCGAAACAAACAAATTTATGTGAACTTTACAGATTTCTTCTCCTGTACAATCCATTACCACTGACACTTTGTAACGTGTTTGGCGGGCATTTAAATACTGAATCGACAATATACATGTAAAAGGAGGTTATAATGAACACATGTGTAAGAGTTTTTTTTATTTTTTCCTTGGATTTATGTATTAGTTATCATTCTGTTTCGTTTATTTTTGAAAATATGGAATTTGGATATCGGATCAATAATTTTCAATGACCCTGCATATCAACCTGATCAAGTGTTATATAATAATCCAAATTTCAAACTAAAACATTCTTTTTTTCAGCTTGCACGTAACATTTCAGTTGAGCCAAATTCAAAAGTATTTTTCGATCCAGCTCTACTTGCCACGGGCAGACACTGAATGGCACACTTGAAGTCTGCGGTTGGTCAATGCCTAGAAAATACCTATAAATATGCATGAGGTGCGATACCTGTTTAAATAATTACAAACATTCAAAAAAGCAAACTAAATAAATTGGTAGAAGAATCTCAATTGAAAATGAAAGAACTTATCTTTAGAAAATGCTTATAAAAAGATAGGAAACATCATAAAGTAAAATTTGTTTTTAGTTTTCTCGTTAATGTATCACAAACTAATGACAGTAATTTTTTTTTCATTTCAGGGATAATACAGAGTCGAAAATAAGGGAAGAAAACATTGAAAAGTAAATATATCTGATCTACATTAACCATTCTTGATCTATTTGTCTTGATTTCACTTTTGATCTATAAAGAGATAGCGCTAAGATTAAAATGAATAGCGTACCATCCCTTGAATACATGACCCTTGTAAAAATATCTGTTTCTATCATCAACAATCCCCAAGTCAGAGAATACGCGGGGAACTGCAGCCGATTATGGGACAAAGACTACCGACACTGCTGTATTTGTTATTCCGATGGACGAAAGCGAATCTTTAGGCAGATAATGTCAAGTCTCCCAATTCCTGAAGTGTTGCAAGAAAAGATTGTACATGTAACCCAACTTATGCACTGCGAGTTTCAAAGATGGAGACACAAAAATTTTGAAATTTTTCGGGTCGACTTCGGTCAGCTGAATAATATTTGTTGGAATTTTTTAGGAGCAATAGACTACATGGAAACTGCTAAGATATTAGTTCGCTCAGAAGACTTTACTTTTCCGCAACTCTTTCCTATCGCTTGTAATCACTGGCTGGCAGATGATGTACAAAGGATGTGGAGGGCAGCATCGACAACGGATAAGGAAACTGTAAGAAGGAATGTTGTCACACAGTATAAATATGGTCGAAATTTTGGTCTTGAAGTCGGCATGAAACTATGGATCAAATGGTTAGATGACGGAGCTGTACGGGGAAGGCTTTTCGCCTATGTTGGTGGTTTGACATATTTGTCCCGTGTTATACCTCCGCCAATTGAAATATTTCAAAACTTACTGCCTGTTGATGCCAAAAGCTTGCGAAAAAGAATATTGTCAGTTCATTTCGATACAAGCATTGGACGTGATTTTTTTTCTAAAATGGACGCTACTCTTCGAATGGAATTGTTTAAAGAAAAGCCGTATTCAGCCCTTGCAATGTTTTTACGTTGGCCATTACAAACAGAATTCCTGGAACTGGCGACCCACCTTTACCCATTTTTAAATGGATATACTTTCACTGAACTTATACATACTATAATTTCTGAGAAATGCGCACCATATCAGAGTTATTTTGATTATAAAAATCTTCTAAATAGTTTCTGGAGTCAAAGTCCAGATGCCTTGAAGAGAGAGGCTAAAATGAGCCGAAAAGCTTGGATTCTACAAACCTATAATTTAATATAACCATTAAAATTTTTTAATCAGGTAGTACAAAATGAGAAAGGGAATTTTCATTCAGATATGTGTTTCATCTTCATTAAGAATTACATTCATAGTAGTGATATTCAGTTACTGAAATATAAAAAGTTGAATAATAAAGTTGAGGAAAAAAATCTTTTTCATTTTGACGACCATGATAAAAAAAAATTTTTGTATTACGTAGTTATAACGTAAAGTATTTATTTTTACTCGAAATAACCAAGATATCGAGATAAAATTTATTCTGCATATGAATTTATTTTTATGTATTTAACGTCATAAATTAAGATACTACAATTGATTTGTTTGATTTCAGGAAGTTGTAGATTGAAGTATAAAGCTCTATCTGCTAATTTAAGCAATGACGGCCTTCGAACGTGAAGACATTTAATGGCCAAGAAAGACCGGAAGAAGTGCATAACTATGGATGTTAATCCTGTAGGGAAGTCATAAGATTTATAAAAAAATTACGTTTTTGTTTGGATTATTTTTATTGATTATGTGGAGAAGTCTTAAGAATAATGAATGAAATTTTTTTTTGTTTTGGATTATTTTTAGTAAAGAATGAAAGTTAATGATACTCTAGGACAAGGTGACCAGATTTTAACATTCAAAAAGCGGGACACCATTTACGAGGGAATCTTGATTAAAAATTTGGTTCAAAAAAATACCTACCTTTTGTACCTAAATAAATCACTTACCTAAATCATCTGAATAGCTGATTTGTTGACATCACTTTTTTAACTAGCACTAGAACGCAAAGCGATATGTATCGCATGAAAGACTGTTACAAAACTGAATATACGAAAGCGTTACTTCGTGTACGACCGACAAACTCCTTACACCCTGACCCTTCTCCTCTCTGAAATTCCCCTCTGTTTCCAAATTTTGTATAAGATGTAATTCCTTTACAACAGTGTTCCAACTGATACTAGATCACTAGTGGAACATGTCGCCATAAGAATAAAATCTGTGGAGGTGTACGAAGTACTCTTCATTTTACAGCTGAAAAATGTTTTCGTCACTGACAATGTCGTAAAAAGCCACTGTTCATTAAGTCCAAATAATGGTGGTCGTATTCTAGCAACTGATCGAGGCGAACTTTGATAAGCAGTTCCTGAAAATCAGTTCGCAATAATTATTTTTATTATTAAAGTTTAACATTATAAAATTTGCAAAAATAATGTAAAGCTCAAGTCCTGGTGAAATAGCTACATAGAAGCCAAAAACCGTGTATTCCCTTCCCATTCTCCCACCTTTCCCTAAATCAGGGGTCGCCAAACTTTTTTGATCATCGCCCCCTATATAATTTTTCGAAATCTCCATAGACCCCCCCCCAAAGGTAATTTTCAGGTAATTAAAATAAAACTATATATTAGTCTAAATATTTAATAAATCAGAAACAGTAAGTAAAGTAGCTACAGATTTTTTACTTCTTAATGAGATTAGTGTGCATGGTGTTTCTTGGCAAGGTTCACTATATTGGGTTCGAAATTAGTCAATTTTAACCGTAAATCCCTTCGAAGCTCCACATTTAGTTTATTTCTATTTTTAGTTAAAATTGAATTAACGTGACTGAAACCGGCTTCAACCATATACGAACTTGGAAACGCCAGCATAAATGTCTGAGCCATTTCGTAAAGTTTCACATATTTTTGCTTTATATTTATATTAGTCTAAAATTTATGTATTGTCAAATTTTTAATAAGCGTTTTTGCTTCAAGATCGGACAATAGTTCAGCAAGCTCATCTTGTATGTTGATGTCGACCTTATCAATTTGCGCCGAAAATGGCGCAATAATCCAATCAGGGATGTCGATGTTTTCCAAATCAACAAAGCGCAGTTTAAAATCGTCGCTTAATTTTTGAAGATGATTTGTATATATTTCCAAGTCTTCTTCTTTTATTTTTAATTGTTGCAGATTTGAAAAATACTTATAATCCTTTCGTAGCAATGAAGATCTAAATAAATTTAATTTTACTTGGAAGCCTAACTATTGTCCGAGCTTGGATAATTGTTACATCTTTTCCTTGCAGTTTTGTTTGAACGTGATTAAATTTTCCAAATAAGTCTGCTAAATAAAAAAATATGGTTCTTATTGTTTTGGAGTTCATTGCTTAGAACAGGATTTATTTCGTTCAGAAATAAATCCTGTTCTAAGCAAT